>PVJI01001762.1:0-167290 GCA_004026765.1 Micronycteris hirsuta
GAAGTTGTTGGAAGCCAAGCTCTGTGGCGTAACCAGAACCAAATTCCTCCTACAGTCTCTCAATTCGGTTTTTCTAAGACACGTCCTCCTCATGCAGCTAGCCATGTCTTCCAAAATATTCTTAGATTACCCAAACCGAAGTTATTTAGCAGTTTAGCCAAGGAGATGGTAAATTATCCTAAGAACCGCCGCCCCTCCCCCACCAAAGAAAAAAAAAGTTTGTGGGCCAGGCTTCAGAAAACCTAAGATGTGTCGGGCTGTTTTAACCTTTGCTAGCCTCCTCCCATGCAAAGGTGACAAGGTCCAGATCATAATATGTCCTTCAGTATCTTCCCAGTGACCCCCAAATTGAGCCTTGCTAGTCACTTAGCAGGAAGTTAGTAGTTTATTTTAGTTTCTCCTTATCAGCTTGGCTTCTTTTCCTAACCTTACTCCCCGGTCACCCTCAGATGCCAGACCCCCAAAGGGGAAGATTGACAGGTAGTTCCCCGAGCTCCGTTTTACCCTCAGACAACAGGGATTTAGTTTCTTGTGCCTTTGCCAATGTTTATGTAGTCAAAGTTTAGATCTCGCCTTAAGGAGTCTCTCTTTTACGCGTCACTGGAATAGGAAAGCCACAAAGAAGTTTTTGAGCAAGTCCTTGCAGCTGGAACCCCATCTAGCGTTCAGCTCACTTCATCCAAGGAGAAGACATTTTCCCCCTGTTCACCCCCTGCGTGCATTAGGTGGGCTCGCATCCCTATTTGCAAAGGAGGGTCATGTAATTTTTTTTCCCCCCAAAGACTTCACTGGTATTCTTCCACACAAGAAGGCACCAATGTGGGTCGGAACACCGAGGAAACTTGCAAGGTGCCAGGAAATTTGTCATTTGGTCACATATCACATAGAGGAAACTTAAGACGTGACCGAAAATATGCACAGCATGTGTTGGAGTGTTGAAAATTTCTTGGGAATTTTAAGCTGGACATTCATGTTCAGGCTTTTCCCAGGTCTGTCTGTGCAAAAAAAAAAAAAAAAGGAAAGGAAAGAAAAAGAAAAAGAAGAAAAATAAAAGACCAATCAATCAAAAATGTGTGTGAGAGCCTCTTTCTGCATTGGCCCATGGGAAGGAAGAGCCTGTTAAAATTATAGGCTCAGGAGAGTTTCTATTAAAAATGTGAATGTGATCTTAACATAAGTAAAGGGAAGACTCCTTCGGAGGGGCTCAAAAAAAAGCCCAAATGTGGTAGGAGAGTGTTGTTTTGTTTCGGTTTGCCTTTTTTTCCCCCCTGCTGGCTAAACCTTTCTGTGTGGGGCATAGTTTTATTTTTGTTTTCTCAGGACACAGATATCCTGAAACACTTTGATTTTCTGCTTTCTATTCTTCAATGTTTGGTGCAGACGATGAAAAACTGACAAATTTGAATTGGGCATCAAGTTCCTAAATAGTATAACAGGAGCTAAAACATTTGGGATTTTAGTGTAAATTGGATGGAGCTGTAAGATCATCCCCCCTCTCAAAAAAAAAAAAAAAAAAGAAATCTAGAAAATTTCAAATATCTTTTTGTGCCTACAGACTTAAAAAACCACTACTTCTTAAATCTTCTTATCTGACTAGGATTACAGAATTACTTTAATTTGCATGTAAAATCCATAGAAAAGGAACTGGCCTGTTATTTTCACCATAGAGCAAGGAACAAGGCAACTAACTGTGTTTCCTATAATGGGGTCACCAGTTGCAATCCTGTGCAGATTACATACAAGGTAGCAGACAGTCAGAAAAATGAATTAGAACACGTTAGTTTGTCTGTGTGTGTATCTTATTGAGACTTAAAATGTTCCCTTTCGTAGTAAAAAGATTCTAACTAGTCCTCATGTTTCATCTTTTTTAAAAAAGCTGTTTCATTGGAATTCTGTTCAGCATGCAGATAGATTTAAAGTTAGGAACTGTTACAGGGTTAGCGACACCTGCTTTTGAAATAAATCAAAATAGATACCAGGAATTTTTTTTTTTTGGTGTTCATAAACATCAGGAAATTAAATTAGTTGACTCTACAGCGAGATCAAATGTCAGCTTATTAAAATGTTGCAAAAATGTAAGCTAAAATCTGGGTAGCTCTTTAACACAGTTTATTCCTTAGAAGCGAGCAAGCATTTGTTTTAGGCATCTATATTTTCCATCCAGTTAGCACCATCTTAAATATAAAAATGTTCAGGTTGAAAAACTGGAAAATTCTCCAGTGAATCTTGAGGCAGCACAAATGTAGACCTTGAGTACAGGAAAGTAATAATCGGCTAAGTCCTGTAAAGTAACCTTTTTATTTTCTCTCTATATTATGAGAATATCAGATGTTTGCAAGTTACAAAGAATTAAAATGCCCTTTAATCGTGAGCACAGATGTGCTAAATATTTGAAGCAACTACATTGTAATGTGTACAATTGATGAAGTCAGTTTTCTGATTTCCCTGGCTAGTTATTTAGTTCTGAATCTGTCATTATTTGTCTAAGCCCAGCTGACCAAGCAAAACTGTGTTTTAAAGTGGCTTTATGTTTTGATAAATGTGAGCTGGTTGAAAAGTATTTTCCACTGAATGCAGAGCTTAATAGAACATGCTGACATAATAGTTTTAATGCATTTTGTTGAAAATGTGTGAACAAACAGAATAGCTTTTGTTCCTTCATAATTGGCTGTAAAAGTAGATGGAGACATAACCATTACATATGGAAATGTGCAAAGAGAAAGAAATAACATTTCTGTTGAATATATTAGGAATTGCATTTCCTCGTTTAAAATAAGCATCTGAAATGGATGCATCATTTAAGATTGGTTGTCAAAATACGAAGCTTTAAACAGAATTTTTGTCACATTATTTTTGTCCCAAGTTAAGCAACATAACTTTAGCGAATTTTGGTTAATATTTTGTTTACGTTATTTTAAGGCAAGGGGGAGGAGAGAGAAACAGCTTCACACAGCACCTCTACTGTGCACAGGATTCCGGGCCAATTAGGATGATTAAACATTAAATTAGAACAGAATCATTATTGGTATTTTCTACTACCACTAAGATTTGTTTGGTATTGTGAATGCATTTTGCACCCTACCCTCCTGGAGATTAAAAGGCGGGTATTAGAAAAGCTTGTTAAGTATAACTTAGCGACTCAAATAACATTCCCAGGGAAGAAAGTGTATGTATACTTGACCAGGCTCCTCATCAACTTCGGCACCACTCAGGGCAAACAGACTTGAGGAATTTTCAGCAGTTAGTCTTTGGGTATTAATTATATTTTCTGGACTACAAAACGACTCAAGCCTTTTTCTTGTTGTTGTTTTGGGATGTTCACTACAAAAAGGCAAGTGGCTGGCTCTCTCGAGTTGACTCTAAGTTTCCTGAAAAAGCAGCATTTTGATTTTGCATGTATTCAGATTGACAGTTACGTTTGGTTTTTTTTTCTTTTTTTTCTTTTTCTCTCCCCCTGCACGTTTTCTGGGAGATGCAATTTGGAAGTCATGGAAACTAACTATTATCTGACTCCGTTCTGCAGAAAAGCATGCAGGGAGGTAATCCTTGAATTAAACAGTTTTTTTTTCCACAGCCTTCAGAGATGACCACACACCATTTGTACAGCGGGAGTTGGTGTCCCACATGCTGGGCAACAATGGACGCCGGCCTGTCTTTGAATAGGATGTGAGCTTGGAGTTGGCGATTTTTCTGTTGAATTTACAAATGGATCTTAGTGAGAAGAAATCTGAGCAACCAGTGGAAACAAACATGAAATAAAAGGATTTTTCTAATGAAAAGTTCGGGACAATCTGTTAGACAATCCGTAACAGTTAAGAGCAAACTGTTTTTAAAGGCGTTCAGACAAGGAGAAAGGCAAAGCATTCCCAAACTCTAAACCAAGAATTATTTCCTCACTTCCCCCTTAACTGCACATCTTTCTTTAAGTTGATGTTTAATCAGAAATGTAAATCTTGTGCCAGCTTTATACATAGAAAGAGCACTTTTGATGAAATATTTAGAGGCATAATGTTGCCATTTGGAGCCTAGTGATATATATTCCTTGACTAGTGGAGTGGTACCCAGGGCTGCATTCTTTAATTTTTAAAATAAACATGCCGCAGGGTGATCTGTAGATGCCAGGCAGGCCTCGGGAGGGTTAGGATTATGGTGTTTCTCTTCAGTGTGGGTGTGGGTGGGTGTATGCGTTGCTTTCTCTTTTGTATTCAACCGAGTCTTGCGAAACTGCGTGGAGGATTTGTTACTGATGTGACTAAAGCGTGTTTGTCACGAATCTGACTTAGCTCGGGTTCTAGGTAGGGCTAGAGGTGATCTCCAAGTTGTCAGTCTTCAGCAGGGTGAGACACACCTCCCCCGCACCCCACCCCGCCTTGTCAACAACTGATTGGAACCTGAATGACTGCAAATTAGTTTAGTGACAGAATCGACTGTCACAGATATCTTTGAATCGGTTGAAAAGGAATAAAGTTGACAGAAACTCAGGGGCCTAATAAGTCCTCAGAGTGGTTGCTGGACCCTCTGTGGATGAGGAGACAATAAGGTGTATAAAGTATTGGAAATCAATAGTTAGCTATGGAATTTCATTATGCACCCATGTCTTCAGTTCATAGTATTTTATATTTTGATGGATTGTCTGAAGGCCATGGCTTTCTGAGATACCAGATGGACAGGAATTCCTCCAATATCCTTAAACTGTAATTATGAACACTCTTAGGTCATATTGACTGGTTTTCTGGGGTGACAGTTTTTTGAGTTTCGCAGGTGGAAAGCCATTGATCACCCTCTGTCTTGCTTTTGATGGTACGGAGACCGTGTGCCCTGGCCGCCTTCCTAACCCTGCACCTTCTGATGTTTGCAGGACACGCAGAGAAGGGACAGCCACATCGCACCACCAAGGGCAAGGACGCCCACGTCTGCGGCCGGTGCTGCGCCGAGTTCTTTGAGCTATCAGATCTTCTGCTCCACAAGAAGAGTTGTACTAAAAATCAATTAGTTCTCATCGTCAATGAAAGTCCAGCCTCCCCACGCGAGACCTTCTCCCCCAGCCCCCCTCCCGAGAACCCCGGTGAACAAATGCATGACACGGTGAACAAAACCGATCGAGTAGAGTGCGGAGAGCTTCCGGATCACCACGGGCTCGACAGGGACGAGTCCATGGCGGTGGAGACCCCGGGGGCTAGCAAGGGCGGCGGCGGCGGCCTGAGCGGCAGCCACGCCAGCGCCCCCAACAGCTGCACCGGCAGCTCCTCCACAGGTACCTCAGCGATCACAACTTCTCTACCTCAAGTCGGGGACCTGACAACACTGGGCAACTTCTCCGTGATCAACAGCAACGTCATCATCGAGAACCTCCAGAGCACCAAGGTGGCGGTGGCCCAGTTCTCCCAGGAAGCGAGGTGCGGCGGGGCCTCGGGTGGCAAGCTGGCCGTCCCTGCGCTGATGGAGCAGCTCTTAGCGCTGCAGCAGCAGCAGATTCACCAGCTGCAACTGATCGAACAGATTCGTCACCAAATATTGCTGTTGGCTTCTCAGAACGCAGACTTGCCAACATCTTCGAGTCCTTCTCAAGGTACTTTACGAACACCTGCCAACCCCTTGTCCACACTAAGTTCCCATTTATCTCAGCAGCTGGCAGCTGCAGCTGGGTTAGCACAGAGCCTGGCCAGCCAATCTGCCAGCATCAGCGGCGTGAAACAGCTACCCCCGGTCCAGCTACCTCAGAGCAGCTCTGGCAGCACCGTCATCCCACCCAACAGCGGCTCTTCTCCCAACGGCAGCATCCTGGCGACGGCAGTCACCACCCCGTCCTCGGAAAAAGTGGCTTCGAGTGCTGGCACCTCCCACGCCAGCTGCCCGGTGGTCTCGGCATCCTCTTCACCAGCTTTCGCAATAAGCAGCTTATTAAGTCCTGCGTCTAATCCACTTCTACCTCAGCCGGCCCCTGCTAACTCGGTGTTCCCCAGCCCTTTGCCCAACATCGGAACAACTGCAGAGGATTTAAACCCCTTGTCTGCCTTGGTCCAGCAAAGAAAAAGCAAGCCACCAAATGTCACTGCCTTCGAAGCGAAAAGCGCTTCAGACGAGGCGTTCTTCAAACACAAGTGCAGGTTCTGCGCGAAGGTCTTCGGGAGCGACAGCGCCCTGCAGATCCACCTGCGCTCCCACACGGGCGAGAGGCCGTTCAAGTGCAACATCTGCGGAAACAGGTTCTCCACCAAGGGCAACCTCAAAGTCCACTTTCAGCGCCACAAAGAAAAGTACCCTCACATCCAGATGAACCCTTACCCCGTGCCTGAGCATCTGGACAACATCCCCACCAGTACCGGCATCCCCTACGGCATGTCCATTCCCCCAGAAAAGCCAGTCACCAGCTGGCTAGACACCAAACCAGTCCTGCCCACTCTCACCACCTCGGTGGGCCTACCGCTGCCCCCGACCCTCCCAAGCCTCACGTCCTTCATCAAGACCGAAGAGCCAGCCCCCATCCCCATCAGCCACGGCACCGCCAGCCCCCCAGGCTCTGTCAAAAGTGACTCCGGGGCCCCAGACCCTACCACGAGAAGCCTGAGTGGGCTCTCGGAGGAAGCAGAAGGATCCACCGTACCATCCTCCGGTGGCAAAAGTGAAGAGAGCGGCGTGGTCGCCAGCTCAGCCCCGGCAGCAGGCAGCGGTCCCCTGAGCTCCCCGGCGGCAGCGTCGGCGGACAGCGGCCCGACCAGCGCCGCCACGTTCACCAACCCTTTGTTGCCGCTCATGTCTGAGCACTTCAAGGCGAAGTTTCCTTTTGGGGGGCTGCTGGACTCAGCCCAGGCTTCGGAGACGTCCAAGCTTCAGCAGCTGGTAGAGAACATTGACAAGAAGGCCACGGACCCCAACGAGTGCATCATCTGCCACCGGGTGCTGAGCTGCCAGAGCGCCTTGAAGATGCACTACCGGACACACACCGGGGAGAGGCCCTTCAAGTGCAAAATCTGCGGCCGGGCTTTCACCACGAAAGGGAACCTAAAGACCCACTACAGCGTCCACCGTGCCATGCCCCCGCTCCGGGTGCAGCACTCCTGCCCCATCTGTCAGAAGAAGTTCACCAACGCCGTGGTCCTCCAGCAGCACATCCGCATGCACATGGGGGGCCAGATCCCCAACACCCCCGTCCCTGACAGCTACCCCGAGTCCATGGAGTCGGACACGGGCTCCTTTGACGAGAAAAACTTTGATGACTTAGACAACTTCTCCGACGAAAACATGGAGGACTGTCCCGAGGGCAGCATCCCCGACACGCCCAAGTCGGCGGACGCGTCCCAGGACAGCCTGTCGTCCTCGCCTTTGCCCCTGGAGATGTCCAGCATCGCTGCTTTGGAAAATCAGATGAAGATGATCAACGCCGGCCTGGCGGAGCAGCTGCAGGCCAGCCTGAAGTCGGTGGAGAACGGGTCCCTCGAAGGGGACGTCCTGACCAACGATTCGTCCTCCGTGGGTGGTGATGTGGAGAGCCAGAGTGCTGGCAGCCCGGCCATCTCCGAGTCCACCTCTTCCATGCAGGCTCTGTCCCCTTCCAACAGCACCCAGGAATTCCACAAGTCACCCAGCATGGAGGAGAAGCCGCAGAGAGCGGTCCCCGGCGAGTTCGCCAACGGTCTGTCCCCCACCCCAGTGAACGGTGGGGCTTTGGATTTGACATCTAGCCACACAGAGAAAATCATCAAAGAAGATTCTTTGGGGATCCTCTTCCCTTTCAGAGACCGGGGTAAATTTAAAAATACTGCTTGCGACATTTGTGGCAAAACCTTTGCTTGTCAGAGTGCCTTGGACATTCACTACAGAAGTCATACCAAAGAGAGACCGTTTATTTGCACAGTCTGCAGCCGTGGCTTTTCCACCAAGGGTAATTTGAAGCAGCACATGTTGACTCATCAGATGCGAGACCTCCCATCCCAGCTCTTTGAGCCCAGTCCCAACCTCGGCCCCAATCAGAACTCGGCGGTGATCCCCGCCAACTCTCTGTCATCTCTCATCAAAACAGAGGTCAACGGCTTCGTGCACGTTCCTCCTCAGGACGGTAAGGACACCCCCACCGGGCACGTCCCCACGGGGCCTCTGTCGTCCTCCGCCACGTCCCCGGTCCTGCTGCCGGCCCTGCCCCGGAGGACGCCCAAACAGCACTACTGCAACACGTGCGGCAAGACCTTCTCCTCGTCCAGTGCCCTGCAGATCCATGAGAGAACTCACACTGGAGAGAAGCCCTTTGCTTGTACGATTTGTGGAAGAGCTTTCACCACAAAAGGCAATCTCAAGGTACCTCTGCACCCCCCCCCGGGCCCCTCCACCCCCAGCCTCCCATCAGCCCTATCTCTGGTTGCCCCTCCATGTCTGTAGTGCATGACCCCAGGCTTAGCGGCCCAGATGCCCAGGGAGACAGCGCTCTCTGCAAGGAAGCAGCTGCCCATGGCGGGCCGCGGTGACACGGCGGGTCAGGACCCTGGCAGGGGACCGGGCCAGGCTGTGGCTGGCTGCAGGTCAGCGAGCGTTGAATAATTTGGTACCTAAGCGACACAGCAGCCTCTCTCCGTTGTCTCGCTAAGTGCACCAAATGAATTGCTTCACCTACCGAGGACGACAGCCCGGCGTTGCCATGGGGTATTGATTAAAGCCTCGGTGCGGCCTGCGGGCTGCCCGGATCACTTAATAATCGCAGTTCTCCTCAGCCCGCATCTCCTCGCCATAACCGAGCAGGCCGGTGCGGCGCGCGTCTCTGAAAACCATAACGTCACTCCTCCGCTAATGGGTCTTATGATAATTGATTAGACAACACTTCCTACTGATATGTGTTGGAAATAAAGCAAATATGCTTAAGTTCTAGAGCAACAGTTGAGCACTCTGACTGTGTACATTTTTCTGTTGACAGAGGATTCCTCTCGAGATTGCTGCCAGTAATGCGAGATGAATAATTACTTTCTGGCCTTTCTCGCCACGCACGGGCTCTCCGATGGGCAATCAGCGAGGGGTCCTTTCTTCCCATCTGAAAAGGACATTTATAGGGTAAAGGGTGTCAGATACAATACTTACCGTGGCAATGAGAGTGGACGTAACAATTCTAACCTTGCAAGGAGCTATCTGCGACTGACTGGCTCGCGTCAGGCCATTATAAGCTAAATACGGGTAATAAAAAAGAGTAAGTAAGGCATCTTTGCCCAGGAAGAGGAGCAGCAGCCCTGGGCTGCAGGCAGCGAGCAGGTCATTACTGGTTCTCGGAGTGGATGGCCCCGTTACCTTTTCCGCTGTCTGGCATGTAATGAGAATAGACGTGGAGGCCACTTGCTTTGCTGAGTGTTGTTGGGATCTGAGCCGAAACTGATTCAACCATTAAGCTTCTCTCTTCCTCTCTCTCCCTGTCATGTCTGCCCTCCCCCTCTCTCAGGTCCACATGGGCACCCACATGTGGAACAGCACCCCCGCGCGCCGGGGCCGGCGGCTCTCCGTGGACGGTCCCATGACATTTCTAGGAGGCAATCCCGTCAAGTTCCCAGAGATGTTCCAGAAGGATCTGGCAGCCCGGTCAGGCAGCGGCGATCCGTCCAGTTTCTGGAACCAGTATGCCGCAGCGCTCTCCAACGGGTTGGCCATGAAGGCCAATGAGATCTCCGTCATCCAGAACGGCGGCGTCCCTCCCGTCCCCGGAAGCCTGGGCAGCGGGAGCAGCTCCCCTCTGAGCGGGCTGACGGGCAACCTGGAGAAGCTGCCCAGCTCGGAGCCCAGCGCTCCCCTGGCCGGGCTGGAGAAGATGGCAAACAGCGAGAACACCACCAGCTTCCGTTTCACCCGCTTTGTGGAGGACAGCAAGGAGATCGTCACGAGTTAAAGCAACTCTTCCGAGAGAGAAGGCGCATTCCTGTCCAGACCCAGACCCTCAGTTGCTTCCTCCTCCTCGGCCTCATGCCCCCCCCGCCCCCACCTTCTGGTTGCCCCAGATCGCTGACCTGCCACACCACGAAGACATTCTTTTGTACCTTGCTCACCTTCTAGAGTTCTAAGAAAGCTTATTTATTAGTGGTATAACCTTGCTTTGCAACCCGAATGCAAGCGTTAACTTTGCTCTTCTGTATTTTGGACTAAATACTAATTGACTAGAGTGCCGGAAACTTGCTGTAACCTTTATGGCAATCACAGGTTGCCCTGCTAGGCGGTCTTAATCGGCATTAACTTATTTTCTATATCCAGTTTAATATGAATCTCGTGTTGATGCAATGCCTCCGTGGTACATGAGATCTCTAATAAAGTCTGTATATAAACGTCCACTTTGATCCTGCTGGAACATTTTCTCAGCAAACACATTGTCTAATCTTTCGAAACAGAATTAAGGAAAAGGACTAAAAGTACAGACTGATGAGTGTGGTTCTTTGAAAGGTTTTGGGTTTGGGTTTTGTTTTGTTTTGGGTTTGTTTGTTTTTTTTTTTTGGTTTTTTTTTTTAATTCTAAAATTCAACCTGCGCTTTTTTTTTTTTTGTAGATTTAACCATTTCCGTTCCGAACTGCTATTTGTATTGTGCTTTCTACTTGAGTGGTCCTCAATGTTCATAGGTTTCTGTACAGTAATAAGCACGCAGAATTCTTTAGAGAAAACACAAGTGTTGTTTTGGTGGTGGAGACCGAGACATAACTTTTTGCCTTGTAGGTTTATTCCCAATAGCAAATGTGTGCTGGAATCTCTCAGTGCTGCTACGTATAAGCGTCTTGAACAACCTTCAGTGAGGAAACTGTAGATGCTCTTGTGTATATAGTCAGAAATATCACTTTCATCAAAATGTACATAGGTTCCTTACAAGAGCAAATGCTTCTTCTTGATCAAGAAAGCAGGTATAGCATTGGTTTATTTTGTATTAGGTATGGAAGAAGAAAAAAAAATTGGACTGTTACATGCACTTTCTTGGAAAGTTGAAAGGAAAGGGGGGGTCAAATTTCTTTAACATTTAATACTTACTAACAACAGAGATACTGTAATTTTACTCAAGTAATCAAATACATTTTTTTTGCAACAGATAAAACAAAATACTGTGTCTGTGTTTTTAGAGTGCATTTTCTATTTAGCCAGGCCCTGAAATGTATTTTAACCTCTCCCCAGACACCCATAAATTGTGTATGTGGATGTGTGTGTTTCTCTCTGCGTAAGGAATTGTAAAAGGCACAGCAGAAACAGGTTTGCCTGGGCCTGTGGTTTTTCTTTCTATTTTTTATTTCAAGGATCTAGATAGTTTCCCAATAACTATTCCTTGCTTGGCCACTCTTCCCACAAAACCCCCGCCCAAGAAAAAGGAAAAAATAAAATGCAGCGCTGTTCCTGGAGGCTTCACCCCAACAGGTAGGGGTCCCTAAGGGGGACACTGGTGCCCATTCAGACCGGTCTCAGTCCAGCTGTTCGGGTTTCACTTCCCTGGACACAGCCGCCTTTTTTCAGGCCCGGGGGAGCAGCGTTGCTGCAGAGTCCCCGACGCAGAGGGGTTACATAATATGACTCGGAACCGGGTGCAGCTCTGAGAGGTCAACACCACGTGCTTTATTTAATTAGTGATGTAGGCATTGAAACATGTGGGGTTTTTTTTAAAGGAAAAGTCCATTGCGGAGGATCTGTGAAATCGACTTGAATGTTGCACCATCAAAATTCAGTCCGATTCTTCCTCCCTCCCTTCAGTTCCACAGGCTCCTGTGTTTGTTCTGAGCACTCTTTGGGGTGAGCAAACGGGACTGGGTGAAGGTCGCTGTCTGGAAGGGTAGGCGAGCTTCTTTCTGCCTCGGAGGTGGGAATCACCAGCAGCGGGTGGTTCTGCGCGCCCAGGGGGCGCCAGAAGCGCCGGCTCAACTCCAGGAGAGGCCGGGCTTCTGAAAGGCGGACGCTGACCCCAGGCCCCCGATAGTGCGGCAACGGGCGGCCCCCAAACCGGGAGAGGGCAGGGATGGGGCCGTGCGTGGCTGCAGAGTCCTCGGGATGTTGCCGCAGGCAGACATTTAAGGGGCCGCGTTCCTCCATCGCGCCTCTCCAGGCCCGGCCGCACGGCCTTTTTGCTCAAGAGTGGCGAGCAGGAGAGAAGGCCGAAATTCTGGCCAGAAGCTCTTGTTCGACGCGAGCCTAAGGGGGTGTCTAGCCCTTTCCCATGGTTGGGTGCGACGGGGACCCGGTGCCCAGGCCCATGTGGTAAGGGTCAGGGCGCTTCTCTCAGAAGCAGCCCCTGCGCCCCGAGCGGAAACTGGAGACCTGCTGGGGCGGGGGGAGTTTGGAGGGCCGCTGGCCACCGAGAGAAGCAGGCTCACAGCCCGCGCCCTGCTCCTCCTCCGCCTCTCCAAGGGCCCAGTCGGCCGAACCCCGAGGGCACGGCCCGCAGCTGCCCCCCCGCTCTCCCGCCCCTTGGTCGCCTCGGCGCGCTCCCCGCCTCCCGGGCTCCCGCGCACGCCCGCGGGCGTGCTGTCGCGGCCCTGCGGCCCTGCGCACCCGCGGGCTGCGCGTCCATTTCCGCAAGGCGGGCGGTCGGGGGCAGGGGCCAAGCGAGTTTCTCTTTCCTCTAACCACCAACCTCCCCCTTCTCGCGTTTTCTGAAAGCCAGCGAAGGGGCGCAATTTCGAAGCACCCAAAGCCCTTAGGAAAAGGTCGGAGCGTCAGCGTCTCCGTCTGTCCCTCTGCTCCCTCGCGTCTTTTGTCCCTGCCTAGCCAGCTACCAGTGGACTTTTCTCATGCGCTGGCCATCACCTGCTCGTCCCCCCGTCCGCGCATTTCCAAAGCCAGAAGTCGCCCTCCGCCCTGCCTCCTCCCGTCCTGGGACAAGTACACTCGGCCTTTCGGCCCAGCTCCTCTGAAGAAGAGAAATGGTTACATTTATAAAGCAACAGAGCTTATTTTAAGGCAGATGGTGGCAACGCACCGCCCCCACCCGCCTCACTGCCCCCCGCCCAGCCGAGTCCCGCTTGCCTGTCTGTCTTTCCCCCTCGGAAACTTCGGGTGCCTCGAAGTAGCTCTGGATCACCAAGGGCTGAGCTTCCCGGGTTGTGGGTGCCTGGAAGGAGGACCAGCTGGGTTCACAAAATGAGCTAAAAATATTCATTTCGGTGACATTTTCCCCAATGTCCTCTTTAAAAATATGAATGATAAAAAAAAAAAACAGAAAAGTACAACAAATCATGTAATAAACCCCCTTGTGCCCATCACACAAAATTTATAAATGTTAGCAACGTGTCTTTTTTTTTTTTTATTTTGTTTTGTTTTTTTAGTAACTGCTTTTCTTTTTCTCTCTCACTGGGCCGCTGTCATTCTCTCACCCTCTTCTTGTCCCTTCTCTTCCTGTGTCTTTCCTTCCCGTTCTTCGTGGCTTTTCTTTCTAAACCCTCCCTGTCCACTGCTCCGCACCCGCCCCCCATACACACCCAGAGGGGCTTCCTTCTTTCTAGAAAATATACTCAGAAGAGGAGGTTGGTGAATGACAGGGACCTAGGGAGGAAAAAGGGGAAGAGACCAATGACAGACTCAAGCTGCCCAAGACCCTTCATGCCGGTGGCTGGGGAGGGTGGGGGCAGAGGGGTGGAATGAGAAAAAGGACCAGTTCCTGCACATCAGAGGGAGACACCTGAAGCTAACTGAGCTTTGAGTTTTCACATCTCAGTCCTCCCGGCGGGCTCTAGTCCACTGACTGTGATGGGGGTGAGGGGACAAACTTTTTAAGTTAGGAAAAAAAAAAAATGTGTCCCTACAGAAAACCCTAAATGATGTGCAGTTGACATAAATTTCGAGCAGTGGATTATTTGCTTATTGTTGTTGGCGTGTTGTGAACGTCAAGAACAAGAGAACTTAAATTAAAAAAAAAAAAAAGCTCCCACTCTGTTACAACTTTGCAGTTCTGTTAGAAAAATAAAGCATCGGAGCCTTGGCTAGGAGTTCCATGCTCCACCCCGAATGAAACAGCCGTCAGAAGGGGTAACAAAGTGGGAAAACATGTAAAGTGAATTTCAAAGGGCTCCACAGTAAAGCCCAATCTGAGATTCACAGAAAGTGGAGACGGATAAGACAGGAATTAGGTCATCTCCAGACCCCAGGAAATCTGTGCAGATCAAAGCCTGCTCCATTAGGGTAAACAAAACGGGGCCCAATGGGCTCCACCAATATTTTCATCTCTGTGCTAAGAGCTACTAATCTAACAGGCTCTATTTGATGAAAGGGGGTAAAAATTACAACTGTAAAAATGACTAAGTCCAAAAAATGTCCTTTCAACTGCACGAGGAAGATAAAGATTTAGATTTGAACTAAAAAGTAACAAGATCCAGGCCCAGATCAACACAAACTTCCTGGAATTTTAACACTAAGTAAATTATCTAATCCCAGCCCATTGTTCCCTCCTTGTGTGCGCCCCCCACACCCCCCTCCATGCCATTGAGCATACCAGATGATTTACATAAAAAAAAATTGTTAAATTTTAACTGCAGTCTAAGAACTTTCAGGAGGTCGACTTTTGGGGTCACTTACTTTACATTCCTGAAGGACCTTCCCCCCCACCGGTGCTATTGTCCCCTCCCCCCCAGGCAGTCCTTGGGGTGTTTGCTGGCCTTTATGGTCCTGGATGTTCCTAAAGCCCCTTCTACACCTATGGGCTGTCCTTGCACTAAAGGCAGGCAGAGGCGGGAGCTGGTCCCCTAAGCCTGGCTTTGGGTCAGCACCGCCCGGCAGCCGGGATGCTTTAGCAGCTAAGCCAGAGGACCGTGTGAGGCTTTCTTTCACCGCAGAATTGATGGCCTTAAACCAACTGCCAGGGAATGTTTGATAGAGAGAAACATCCAGAAAAGAGACAGGAAATCCCAGCGAAGGAAAAGTCACCCAGGCTAAATCCAGGGTTGTAGTTCCTTGCTGAGCCTGGTTTCCTCTTAACTGTTTAAACATGTGATTTGGCTCTGCGTGTGCTTCTGCGTCTGTCTGCGCTTGGATTTAACAAAGACCCAGGGACCGCCTGTCCGCTTGGCCCCGGCCCTCTCTAAAGCCAGGGCCATGGGGGTGGGAGGTTGTAACGAGCTCTTATAAACACCACCAGTGACAGGCCACCTTCTGCGTGGGGCCCTGGGCTGCTCACTCACAGAGGGCGGTCCCGGGATCAGCTTTTTACTCACGCTCTGCCAGGGGGGCTGGTAGCGGTGGCACAAGCCGACCCCTCCTTGTTACGTCCAGGGTGGGACCCCCATCTGGCTCCCCCAGTGCAGCTGAAGCCCGACATAGCGCCGTCTGTTAGGGACACTGACGCCGAGAGGCCAGAGGTCATGTCCTCTTGCTTGTCATCACAGCCACGGTCAGATGAGGCCCAGACAGTCACCTGTAAACCTGGCTGAGAAGTCAGCATGGCAGCCCCCTCTCCCGATGGAAGGACAGGAAGGGGGACACTAGTCAGCCGGCACAGTTGCTTCTCTATTATGAATGCGGGGTGCTTCCACGTATCTCACCCAATAACAGTCCTGCGAGGCAGGGCCACTGTCATTTACCACATGACAAAACTGGGGCCCAAGAGAGCAGAGAAGGAGCAGCTGGACACCAGGAAACCTGAAGCTGCCAACCTGCTGGAGAGCCAACCCCGAGGTGCAACCCTCCCTGGCCTGGTCCACGGGCGGTTTCCCCGTCTGGACCACGGAAGGACTGATTTCCGTCATTTCCCAGTAGCTCCATCAGAGCTTTACCACGTCCACAATTCCACACGATCGGAACACCGCCTCCACGCTCACCAGTATCCCCTGCTTTTCAAAAGTTCGCTTTACACCGCTTTGCTTTACAAAAGACCCACATTAGTGCCTGAGCCAAAAGAAATCCGAAAAGGATTTTCACTATTACAAAAAAGGGAAAAAGCAAAGACGTCGTCCACCATTGGCTTTGCAACGAGCTCTCAGAGAAGCCACAGTGCCCTGAGCAGGGCAGGCAGCCCCCGCCAGGCACCTTCCCCAGGGACCACGCTCAGCATCGAAGGGTCAGGCCCCGCAGCTTTGAACTGCGGTGTCGGCAAGTATCTGGGCCTCGGCTCGACTGACTTTGTGCCTGGTTAGCAAAAGGCAGCTGAAGGTAACCTCTTCACTTTGCAGCATCTCCGCTTGTGAAAGTTTTCACGGGAAAGCGCTCCTTCTGGGTAACAGGGGAACCTGTACTTCTCTGTTAATTCCACGTTACGTTATTCCCTTTGGAAAAGTGAAGTGTACTTTTAGAAGGAAAAAGGAACACTGGATTCGATTCGTCCCAGGAGTCTTGCTAGTCCCACGCAGGAGAAACCCTCACAGTTCCTGTCTATTCAGCGATGCGCCCCAGAGCAAAGCAATCCAAACACACCCTGATTTTTCCCTTGAGCTACATCCTTTCTTACATTTCTCCTAACCAATGGCCCTTTGCTTTTGGCAAGTCTGAGGTCTGTGGGTCTTACAGAGTTTAGTTCCCTGGCCCCTTCCCCACCTTCCCCTTGCCCACAAACCCCCTGGCCCTGGCCCGGAGGTTTTCAAGTGATCAGCACGTTATGAAACCAGTCTAGTTGGTCATCACCAGCATTATTTCTTAATTGTCACAGGACAGAACCTATCGGAGTACATCGCACTCTGGAGTAAGGGTCAGTGGTGCCTAAGGAGGTTCTTGTTACACGTGTGTACATGTGTACACACGCAAGTACACACAACTGTGCACACTAGGCCACAGCAATAAATGTACTTCTTAGCGCAAGTCGCCACCAGAAAGTTTGAAAGCCACTGACGAAGGCTCTGAAAAGTATGTTTCTCCTGCTATTTCTCCGCTGAAATCACGCAAGCAGGGACGTCGGAGAGGGGCTGGCATGCGGGGCTGGGAGTGGGAAGCGCCGTGGCAGAGACACACAGCACAGCGCTCCCATTCTCCCTGCAACCCTTCACCCGGGATGCAGAGTCTTCTAGCTTCTGCTTTGGCAAGGAAAGATAGGCCAGCGGTGCGGCTCGCGCGCCGGCTTGAGTTTTCCTCCCCTGGACTGCTTCCGCCTGGAGGATTTGAGTAGCATTTTGCCGTAAAGGGGGTTTCTCCTTAAACACACAAAACAAAACCTGCATAGGAAAGTTTAATGACTGTGCCAAGGTGCACTGTCCCTTTAAGAGCCTTCCCCATGGGTGACTGGGCCCCAGCTCTTAGGTAACTAAGATAGCATCCCTCCCAAATCCTGCCATTTCTAAGCATCCTTAGTCACCAGGCTCACTAGGGGGCTCACCATAGCCTAAGAGTATGTGGTCCTGAGTAATCAATTGTCCCCGGAAGGGCCCTGTTAGAGACCCTTCTCAGATTGAGAGGTTGTCTGCGACTTTAGCAGAGGTCAGATCCCAACTAGCGTGTGCAGGTGCACACACGCACTTCTACCCACACGTCCAGAGCTGGGATAGCCAGGAAGGAACGTCTTTGCATGGATGGAAGTTAGTGTGAGGGCGGGGTCTGAGTTATTGAGATTTATTCCTCTCAATCTGGGTGCAGAAGTGCCTGCCCCAAGGTCAGCTGAAGGTCAGGATAGAGTGTCTCCACCTGGATTCAAGTCCAATACACCTAATGTAAATGACACTAAGAGTGACAGTGGGAGTCAATCATGGGAGTCAGTTCTTTAGCCCTTTCTTCTCCATGGTCTTTGCCCGGTAATGAACATGCAGCTGCCCCCAGGGCAGCATGTACTTCCTGCCTCTTTGAGTGTGAACCCGTGACTTGCTTTGGCCAACAGCAGGAGGCAGCTTCCCTGGTGGGCCAGGCTCACACCCTGGCCTCGCGAGGCCTGCATGTTTCTACTTGTGCCCTTGTGTCTTCTGCCATCACCACGAGAAGAACATGCCACTGGTCTCGAGAAAAGAATAACAGCCACAGGAGCAGAGCCACGGGAACCACAGCAAACTGACATCAGCCAAGCCCCAGCCAAGCCCCAGCCAAGCCCCAGCCAGCTGCAGACACCTGAGCCCCACTGAGCAGAGCACACCCACGGATCTAGGGGAATAGGTGGGCGTTGCTTTAAGGCACTGAACTTGCAGATGACTCCTTATTTAGCACCTCTGCGGCCACAGTTAACCATTTCAAGCAGATGTGATTAGCCATTACACTGTGCCAGACGTAGTTCCAGATGCTTGGCCAGAATTAACTCAGTTAATCCCTGTAGCGACCCCATGAGGTGGGTGCTGTCACTGCACCTATTTTATGGCTACGGAAACTAAGGGATAGAGCGGTTAAGTGAGATGCCTGAGGACATATCCATGGTAACCAGGCTCTGGAGTATTCGTTGCTCAGCTCTTTACCAGTGTGCTAGGCTTTTACCCTGTCCCCAGTCTTTCCAAGAAAGTCTTCGCAATCTTGGGAAGATTGGGGACGGCCAGGCTCTCTGTAACTAAACCCCTGAATGACGGCCCTTTCCCCGTTTCCTACTCAATGGCTAGGTCTCCAGAGAAGCAGAATCCTCCAGGATTCCCAGGTAAGTGATCTGCTCTCTAAACACCTCCTTCCCACAGCAGAACCCTCCAGGATCCAGGGTCCTTCGTGCTTAGCATGCAGTGTATACAGAACTAGCAGGGATCCGCACTAATCGAGAACCCACACACTCATTCCAGTACCTTCCTGCAGCGAGCACTGGACACTTCGTGCTTGTGATAATGGTCCTCTGCTCTATAAAGACCTTGTTCATGCTGAGAGATCAAATTATTTTTGTATCTTTTCCATGGTGGAAGTGGGTGCTTTACCCCTGTCCGCTTTCCCTGTCTCGTGGAAAAACAAATCACCTGTTTTTCCTGTTACTTTCACAGACCAAAGGCCACATGGTCCTTCATGGGAGGGGGAATGTCGTGTCTGAATTATCACAGTGAAGAAATAGTTTGCAGACAAGAGCCGTGGGTATGTGTTTGTCTCCCCATGAAGAGGATCAATGAGATTCATATTTTCTTATGCACACAAAGCTAGATTTGAAAATCTTTGGAAAACCAAAGAAATGTTTAGAGAAATCATTAACATGTTAAGGAATTTGGGAAATCTCAGAGGAGGGTCAGGTTTTCATGGTCTGGACATGCCATGGGGGAGGAGAGGCGCATTGGGTCGCTGATCTGGCCAGCGCAGTAGTTTCCTAGGGCTGCTGAAACAAGTGAAAGGACAGGAACGTATGCTCTTGTAGAAGTCAGTCAGGGGCTGGCAGGCCCCTGGCCCCTCTGGCAGCTCTAGGGGTAGATCTGTTCCACGCCTTCCTCTTAGTCTCCGACGTGGCCGGCAACCCTTGGCTTGCGGACACATCACTTTCATCTCTTCCTCTGTGATCACACGGTGGTTCTCTTCTGTGTCTCCGTGTCTGTCTCTGTCCCTTCTCTTCTCATAGGGACACTGGTCCTATTGAATTCGGGCCCACCCTAGTGACCTCTTCTTAACTCAGCTATACTTTCAAAGACCCTATTTCCCAAAGAAGGCCACACGTGTAGATACCGAGGGCTGGAAGGAGGCTGTCACGGTCCCTTGGGTGAGACACGAAAAGGACCGGAGAGGGAAAGAAAGAGTGGAAGGAGCTTCGGGTATTTTTGAACAGATTTAAAACCCGGGAAAGCCACGGCTCTCAGAGCTAAAAAAGATACCCAGAGGCCTCCAGTCACAAAGTCGGGGTTCCCAGGCCTCCCTCGGCCGGCATGTGTGTTTTATTTGGCTCACGAGGCATCTTTAGCAAATTGGAAAGCACTGCCAACTTTTGAAAGTCGGGAGATCTCATATAAAAGTTCAAATTTCCAATTTCCAGGGTTTTGTTGTTGTTTTTTTTTTTTTAAATGTCAGATGATCTAGGGTTCTCGCCTTCCCACATGTCAACCATCGGCTGGCACAAAGGCGTGACTGTGCCCTTCGGAGGGAGCCGACCCGCGTCCACTTGAGTTCTCACCCGAGCCACCTCCCTCATCTACCAGCCTGCTAGCTGCTGTGTGCATTTGACATTTCTCCTAAGACGTGGTCCAATCAGCTCACTTTGCAGGTGAGAAGCAGAAGTTCACCGGGTTAGGGATGGAGGCAACTATCCATCCTTTCCTAGCTTCCGTGAAGGAAAGTTGGGGTGGCATGACAGAATGCAGAGACCTTCGAGGTAAAGAGATGAAAATAACAAAGAAGGGACTCCAGAGCATGAGGCTGGTTCAGCAGAAGGATCTCTGGGCCCGGACAGAGGGTTTAATGAGCGGGAAGGATCAGATGAGTGGAAGAGGAATAGCCCCGCTTCCTTCAGGGCAAGGGGGAAATCAAATTAGGAACAGAGGAGGCAGAGTGTTTGCCACATTTTGTTTGTGTGCTCGGTAAGACAAGACTCTTTGTCCTGTTTCTGTGTCTACTCTAAAATGATAAAAACTACGTGGCCATGGTAGACAATTCGGGAAAAGAGAAATATTTAAATAATAAAACGCATCCTGCGTCATCCTACCACCCATAGATAACAGTGGGTTTTATTTGTGTGCTTTTCTCTTTAGAATATTTTGAAATACGTGTGTCTTCATTTATTTCAATTTCACATTATAGGATGAGCGTTTTCGCATGCCTAGACAGTCTCTTGAAAACCATATTTTAATGGTTGTTTACTATTCCATTAAATGGGTGGGAATACATAATTTATTTTCTTTCTTTCTTTTACTCGCCGGCCCGGAAAAGTGCTTTAACTGTGTGCTCTCTGCTTTTTGGAAGTGCAGTAGAAATGTTTGCTACGTGGCTTTTCCCCTTCAGAGGAACAGTGGTTCCCAGCTGGGGATGATTTGGGCCCTGGGAGACGTTCAGCTCTGTCGGGAGACAATTTTGTTTGGGTCAAGGCCAGAGTTGCTGCTAAACATCCTTTCGGCACATGGGACAGCCCCCCCATCAAAGAACTCTCTGGCCAGAATGTCCACAGGGCTGAGGTTGAGAAACTTGCTAATCGGGACAGTGTCAGGGTTAATAGTCAACGCCCACTTAACATGCAAATGAGCATTCTGCCATTCAAGGGCAGGACTTTGCCCTGGAGTCCAGCGTTAGAATAGTCAGAACTCCGGTTAGTAGAATCTGGAATGGCTTTCTGGTTTTTTTTATTGTGTTAGAAATTTTTAAATAACAATAAAAGAACATGAAAGTAGAGATGATAGTTTTTTCAGTGAAGCTCCCAGGTTGAACAGAATGGTTCTGGAGTTGGTCCTCATTGGGACCGCACTCCCTAAGGAACCGACAGTTCCTAAGGCAAAGGAGTGATTCAGCTGATACAGAAATAGTTTCTAAATTCCAAAGTGGGCTTGGATGACTACTCATTTTGATGAGTACTTAGTTAAACTCGGCTAAATTTGGCATCCCCTTCTCTGTGCCTTTCCTTGGTCCGGATGTTACTTCTTTGCGGCTTTTGCAATGGGTGAGTTTGTTGAGGAATTCCACGTTAGCAAGCAAAGTCATTGAAAGCACCCCCTTCCCTTCTGGGGAGAACTATGCTCCTCTCTTTCATCCCAGGTTTCCCTCTGGGGGACTTGACCTTCGTGGAGACAATTGGTGTGGAGACAGATGGTTATGATCCTTCCCTGCAGACGGTCCCAATGCCATGGGGCACGTGCAGAACGGAGGGGAAGCTGGCTGCCCATCACCTTCCGCCCACAGTCTGTCTGAGGTTCACTGTGGACGGAAGAGGAGTTTAACCTGGAAACGCACAGACTTGTGTTTTGGGTATTTAAAAGGTTACACAAAAATCCTTCCCCAGTCGGCACTGGGAAAGAGATTTAACCCAGCAGAATCAGGGGTCACTTTCTAAGCTATGACGACGGAAATGTGATCTTCAGTTAACAGGGACTCGGTGCGGAGAGGGGCGAGCGTGGGCCAAGGTCAGGCGCACGCCCTGAGATCCGTGGGCACTTCTGCACTGGATCGCTGCTGTGTGCGCATGCGTTGGCACCTCGGCCGCTGTCGGTGTTCCGTGTGGCTCATCTTCAGAGCCCAAGACTTGTGGGGAGGAGTCACTGGAGGTCCCTTTGCCGTCAGATCATCTTCCAGGAGGAAGACACTGTCCCTTCTCCTCCTCTCCTCTCCCCAGGGTTGGCTGAAGACAAGCAGCGGGTCTGGGCCCTCCTCTGCTACATCAGCTCTTGGCGCAGATGCTATCATTGGGGAGGCCAGGGGCGAGGGGGGAGGGGAGACAAGGAAGACAGGGCCGCAGGGCTGGACGACAATTTAAAATGAGCAATCACGGGCCGAAGGAGAATATGTTGGCTGTAAAATGAGCACAAGAATAAAAGAGATGGATGGGAAGTCAATTCTCCAGTCTCTCTTCTAGGTGATGTGCCATCTCTTAGTTTTCTGCTCCTGGTCAGCAACCTTTGGTTTCCAAGTACTGGGCTCGTTTCCTTTTTAATTTTTCATTAAAATATTGATTCAGCTGCTGAAGATGATACAGCCAAGGCTTTCAGAATTTGCAAGCTGCAGAAAGGCAGGTCCACTCCTCCCTGGCAAGAGACACACATCTGCAGACACAGAGGCAGCCAGCACGCAGGTGGCGGCACAGACAGAACACACACACACACACACACACACACACGTGCACTCGTGTACATGCACACGCTCACACACACACTGGAGACTGCTATAAACTAGGTGGTGCAGCCAATGGGCGTTGCTCCTATTCAGATGAATCCAAGGTTCAAACCTTCTGGACTGGAATGGACCTGTGTCGAACGGTGGTGAGAACGGGAGGCTGAAGGGAATAAACTTCAAAATGCAGTCAGACGTACTTCCTACTGTAAAATTGCTCAGAATGATGCCTCCAGCTCAAGTCAAAGCCCCAAGGGTCAGATCTTGATTTATTATTGTAATGAATGTATCCTTTTCTGGGCGCAGGGGACTTCCAGGTTACAACTTGTACTCCAGATTTTAGCATCTAGCGTATTGTGCCATCTAGTATGCAGGTTGCAATCTTTTAAATTTATCTTCCAAGTGCAGTTGACATACGATGTTATGTTAGTTTCAGGTTTACAAAGTATAAACAATCAGACATTTCTGTACCTTACAAAGTGATTCCCCCGATAAGTCTAGTGCCCGTCTGGCAGCATACATAGTTACTACAGTCTTATTGATTATATTCTCTGTGCTGTGTTTACATCTCCATGACTATTTTTATTTCTTTACTTTTAGAGAGGGGAAGGGAGGGAGAAAGAGAGGGAGAGAAACATCAATATGTGGTTGCCCCTCGCATACTCCGTACCAGGGACCTAGCCCGCAACCCAGGCATGTGTCCTCACTGGGAATTGAACCAGCGACCCTTTGGTTTGCAGTCTGACGCTCAAGCCACTGAGCCACACCAGCTAGGGCTGGTTTTTAAACTGGCAATTTGTAATCCTTAATCTCTTCAGCTTTTTCACCCATCCCCCCGACCTCTTCCCATCTGGCAATCATCCACTTGGTCTCTGTGTCTATGAGTTTCTGTTTTGTTGTCCATTTATTTTGTTTTTTTAGATTGTGCACATAAGGCAAGTCCTATGGCATTTGTTCTTCTCTGTCTCCTTCACTCAGCATAATGCTCTGCAGATCCACCCGTGTTGTCGCAAATGGGAAGATTTCCTTCTCCTCTATTCTGAGCAATATTCCATTGTGTACAGGTACCACACTTTCTTTACCCCATTTGTCCGATGATGCATGATCAATTCCGGTGGATCAATGGGCCCACCATCAATTAGTAGATGGATCAATTTTGTCTTTGATCAGACAAGTCCTTAGGCAGCATCTCCCTCCCTACCTACCAGATACCAGGGTGATGCCCCAGGAATATGACATCCACATTACCCACAAGAATTAGAATGTAAGTGGGGTCCACAGTCATAGCATAAGGGATCATGTCCTGGTTCCAACTGGCTTTTCAATTCTAAGTGAGAGGATTGGAATCGCCACCTGCTTTTTTAGACAGCGGGGGAAGGAGAAAGAGAGGGAAACATCAATGTGTGGTTGCCTCTCACGCGCCCCCTACTGGGGACCTGGCCTGCAACCCAGGCATGTGCCCTGACTGGGAATCAAACCAGTGACCTTGTGGTTTGCAGGCCGGCGCTCAATCCACTGAGCCACACCAGCCAGGGCCTTTTTTTTTTTCTTTTATAAAGTAGTTTCAGTCACTGCTACTAGGTCTCCCAGGGGACCAGATAGTCCAGTTTGTGGGTGACACTGTCCACTCACCTGTAAATGATGAGTTCTGTGAGTTGGAGTCTTTAAAACAGAGGGAAACTTCCCTATCAATGGAGTTGATAGGACTACAATTCTAGCATTTTTAGCCCTAGAATGATTTTGCCTGACACTAAAAGAAACAGGCCTTCAAAAGGCGAGGACATAGCCGAGGTCACAGAGCTTGATATGTGAAAGACTTGGAATTAGAACGCAGGGTCGCCCAGTTTTTCCATTTCCTGGGTTCTTCCTGCTACAGCTTGCTTCATGTGTGCCGAGCCACCAAATAAAACAGGGCTCTCGCCTGTAGTAGATTTAGGTACCGAAAGATTGTCCTATCCCAGGCAGGAGAGATGGAAGACAATTCCAAGGAGGTAAATCATGCTCAGTACGCAGCGACACCCCTCGATGCAGGGCAGCTCCAGGGACGTGACTGTCCCATCTCTGCCACCCGCAATGTTCCTAGCCTGTCATTTTCCCTCTTGCTTTTGTAAGGAGACCCAAGCGGGGACCTCTACTTCAAAAACTGGTAAATTCCCTTCTCAAAGAGGCTCTTCACTTTACAAAGGGGTCTCCAAGAATAGTTATCAAATTTTGATCCGTTCTCCGAAAAATTCACACCAACGCGGTACCTTATTAGTGCAGGAAGATTTATTTGCTCTCAAGCGCACATCTGCATCTGTACTGTCTACACATCATGGATGGTAAATCTCTATAAAGTCTGGAAATAAAGATATTATTAGTTATTTTTAAGATGAAAAATGTTTTGAGCACATTATTTATATCTGCCTATGTTTCCAGACTTCATGTATATCCTGAAGATCATAAATGTAGTAAACAAGAATAGATTGCTTACCATTTTGGAGGAATTCCTCATGTTTTGCGTGCTTGGTTTAAAAAAAAAACACCGTATATTTCATGGTGGAACCTCTGTGTTTATAAACAAGACCTCAACAATTTACAAAGAAAGAAATCATTTTGACTTATTGGTTCCATAAACCATGACCAAGTTATGGCAAATCTGAGCTCAAAGGGCGATTGACTTATTTTGTTTGAGTTAATTTCATATGTTCAGGGCTGGTCCGGCTTTTTTTAGTTTTCCCTAAATTTTGTCTTTCTTAGAAGTTTTCAAATTTAATCATCAGGGCTAAATTTCCTTAGGCATTTCTGAGCTCTATGATATGGAATTTTTTGTGCTACAGGATTTTCCCTTGCGTCTCATCCCTCAGATTTACATACTGGGAGTGAAAATAATTTAATTTTAAAAACACATTTTTTTTAACCTAGAAACGGCAGGACAAGTTGCTTATTAGTTTGGTTCTGAAAGTGATCAGGGGATTAGTTGAGGTTTTAGGTCACGTGTAAATATAAGAATGTTTCTCCATTTTTGATGCCCAAATTGAAGTAGCTTCCAGGTTCTGCAATGACAATAGCCAGAACTCGGGTGACCGTCTGCCTGGTCAGTAAGTGGCCGGTGCTGGCCTGAGTCAGCTAATAGTGTGTAATTGGGATTATGTAGCAGGGATGACAGTCCCTCTCCGAACAAAGGAAATCACATTTGTGCTACTTCATGTGACCGCTGATCTTTCCAGCAAAAGCAGACACTTGGGTCGCCGCAAAGTCTGCATCCGGAAGTGGCCAAGATGGGCAGGAATGATGAATTCCTAGGTGAGCATGAGGCGATAGGCAGTGGGGAGGGGTCAGGCGGGAGAAGGGAGGGGGAGCCTCCGAACTGGATCTGGAGGAAAAAAATCCAGGGCTCGAAAAATGATGGCCACCCAGAGTTGAGATTCTGAAGTTCAGATACATTCAGAGTACAATCCCTGTATTTACACTGCAGAGTCGTCCAAGTGGCTTCAGCAGGCCGGCGTGAGGTGTGGTTTGTGGCGAGGGAGTTAGGGTTTGTGTTCAGCAGGGGCGGGAGGGTGGGGGGTATGAAGAGGGTGTTGGGTGTGCGTGGGGCGTGGGAGTGGAGAGGAGGTGATGCCGCCGATTTCAAAAGCGATGACTTATTTGCTCTAGCCCTTCTGATGAGTCAGGTGCCTTGAAGGCCAGGCAGGAGTTGGGTTGGCCAACCCTCGGCAAACGGGTGACTAGTTAGCGGGTTGGAAAGAGTCAGAAAAAGCTCTTGTCCTCGAGTGGACCTGGCACAAAGGCTCAGAGCAGCAGCGGCAGCAGGTCACTGGGGACAAGGACTGTCGGCAGTCATCAAGTGAAGCACTGGAAGGAGGCCGCGTTACCAAGCCATGACACGGAGAAAGGCCCTTGGGGTCTCACACCCTCGGGCGGCGGGGTGGGGAGCTTCTCTAGAGAGACTGTCAAGGGCTGAAGCAGCGCCAGTAGCTCTGTTAACTCTGGCCAGAGAAAAACCTTACCCAGGGTCTCCCCGCCTGGCCACCATTGCCACTTGGGGTGGACGATTTTTGCCGTGGGGGCTGCCCTGTGTGTTGCAAGATGTTGAGCAGCATCCCTGGCCTCCTCCTATGAAACGTCAGTAGTAACACCACTTTTTCCCTCTCTCAACCCCTCAGCCCCTGGGTTTGACAACCAAGCATGTCTCCAGACATTGCCAAATGTCCCCTGGGGGGTCAAAGTCACCCCAGGCTGAGAACCACGGTGTTGGGCCCCCATACCCCACTTCTCTGGAATCTCCGGAGTCAGGAGGAGTCTTTCCCATAGCTTAGATGGTCCGGGGAGGTGTGCCTTCTCTGACTCAGCTTAGCGGGTGCAGGCGCTCAGGCGTGGGGGGTCCCTGCGTGTGCACACATGTACACACGGCTGTCTGTGTGCTACTGCCCCCCTAAGAATGCTCCGGGAGGGGCCCGCTCCTGTGGTCACAGACAGTCCAGATTCCAAAGGCACAATGCAAGGGCCACCGGCTGAGGTAGAGGGCAGACACCAAGGCCACCCAACTCAAGAAACCCCTGTGGCTGAGATGTGACGCTGTGAGTCCCTGCCAGGCCCACCAAGACAGACCGCTCCCAGACACTCCTGCTTACCCCACACCTGCTAGGTGACAGGGTCTGCGCTCTGGGGACAGGGAGGGAGGAAAGCCGGCCAGAGCCACAGGCTTCAGGGGGCTACATCCAAAAGGTGGAGGTGCCCTGACAGGTGTGGCCCAGTTGGCTGGGCACGTCCGGCAAAGCTAAAGGTGGCCAGTTGGATTTCCTGCTCAGCACACATGTGCAGGTTGCAGGCATGTATGAGAGGCAACCAATCAGTGCTTCTCTCTCACATCGACATTTCCCACCTCTGAGGCCAGGAGAGAGACCTTGCCTGTATGTTCACATGCTTTTCGTGACATTTTCAAAAGTAAGATCGTGTTTCTTTCCAAGGGCCCCCAAATTGCATCCGTTGGAGGCCCCCCACCCACCGGAATCTACTTTTTAGCCTCCCGTACCTTTCAGAATCAGATCCTCTTTCAAAGCCCGCCAAGAAGGAGGAGAAAAATGCATCCAGTTTAAATCACTGACAGAATAAAAGCAAGAAAAGGACCTCGACTCCCCCCCCCAAAAAAAGGAATGAGAAGACAAACTGCAGATCACCCATTGGGTGGCTACTTGGCAGCTGAGTCAGACAGAATCTGCGGTCTCCAGGTTCACACACACCAGGGTAGAGGAAGAGACGGAGGCTTCTGGGGAGGGGTGGGGAGGGAGGCTGCAATCTCTGGTTAGGAGGGGCTGAGCAGCTGGCCAAAATCCTTGGGTGGAAGCTGGCCCTGCTGCTCCGGGTGGGAGGGGGCCCGAGGGGTAGGGCCTGCAGCCGCCCCTGGAGCTCTCAGGGCCATTGTGAGCCCGTATTGATCAGGCAGAGAAGCTATAGGCCTGCGGCAGCTGAAGCTGGGGGGTGCGCAGCATCCCTCCCGCTGTTCCTCAGGTTATTTATAAGATGCACCCGCCTGGCAAGTAACCTGGGCCAGCTTGTTTAACGAGGGTTCAGGGCGCTCTTCCCTAGCTGGTTAACTTTAAGTATTGGAAATGGAATTGATGTGCACATAATAATATTATGATTCATACAAACCGCTTCTCAGGCAACTCAATATATTTCATTACCTCCTTTCTAGCAAATGTATTGATTTCTGTTTTGCGGTTTTATAACACAATTTCAAGGCTGTTGTGGGCTTAATGAGCCATGTTCTTATGATGTTTAAAAAGATTTGAAGCTATTGTTGAAATAAATATTATGGATCACCCCCTCCCGAGACCTTCTCCCTCGTTCCTGCCGCTGGCCTCCCTCCTCACCGTCCCAGCCCCAGCCTCAGCCCACCCCTCCCTGGTCCCGCAGAGCCGCCAGCAGAAACCGGGGGACTGCGGCTCTGCAGCCCTTTGTGGCCCAGATCAAAGGCCCTGAGCGCCACAAAGGCGGCCCCACTCAGGCCGCGCGGCCACACACAGTCGCACCTGCAGCGCGGCCAAATGTCACTGTCGCTTCTACGGGGCGAGCACGGGGGACGCACCTCCAAGGCGGCAGATGACTCCAATAACACTTGATGGGAATTGATGGGGAAAGAGGCGCGCGGTGCCCTGGGCTTTTTATTAGCTGCCCCGACTTCTGGAGCCTGAGCCGGAGTACCTGCACCTGTGGACCCCCTTCCTCCCAGCCTTTATGGAAGTTGACAGATTTTATTAACTTTAAGGAAGAACTTTCCAGCGTGCGGAGGGCTGCAGTTTATTTTGTATTCATGCGAAACGGAAACCGAAAAAGCCATGTTTACATATTTACCAGCCCCAGCGACCTCCCTCTGGGGCTCCGTAGGTCACGCTCAGATTAATTTTGTCATAAAATTGACTAGCATGCAAGGGGAAGCGTGGGAGTTGGGGGGCTGTCCGTGGGGTGTGTGACTTTTTTTTCCCAATGGGAGAAAGCTACATTCAATTATCTAATATATCCGAGGAAAGCCCAAAGACCTTCCAAATTGTGCAGAAATTGGACTTCTTTTAGAAGCGAGTGCTCCTGGGCAGAGAGCATTTGCAAGCAACTCAAGTCACCTTTGCTCACAGCAAGGCCTCCCAAATCTTTTTGGTAAAGGAGCAGCAAAGGCAATACCCGAAGCATCTTCAAACTCTGCCAGAGTGACTCTCCTTGGAAGTTTTGGGTGGGTGTGGGGATTCACGTGGGCCGCCTGCTCAGACATTGCAGGCTAAGATCTCAACCCAGTGGAAAGAACCCCTTTGGGCTCTAGCAAAATACATGCCCGTTGGGGAAAAGATTGTTCCATAACCCAACACGGTTTCACGTAAGTTCTACCCTCTCACTCTTAGAGCCCAAGTTGCTCATCACCGTCGGGATCATTCTTAGGTTTTATGTCCCATGACAAGTGGAAGCCCACAACTATGAAAATGCATGTTCTATTAACGGCCAAGTGTTGAAAATTCAGCTGCAGAGTCAGCTGGGCATAGTGCTTATTAGCTTAAAAGCATAAAGCTTTCGGGAGCTTCCTTTTGTGTGCCAAATAAACTTCAAATGAACCGAGGATCACTTTGCAGGAAACTCTTTAAGTTGAGCGATAATAGAAAGTAGTTAGTAGAATATTACACTTTTCATTTGGGCAAACAGATGGGAAGCCTGCTTTTAGATTTAATCAGGGGCTGACAGACAGGTAGGACGCCGGCATATTTTAGTTGGAGTCTCTTTCTTTTCGGGAAAGAATGAAACTACTTAATATTCAGTAAATCTGCACCCACCCCCCACCCCCCGCACCAGCTCATCTATTCCTCTGTGCCTCGTGATCCTGAATGTCTAACTTTTTCTCATTTCTGATGACATTACCAAGTACAAAGTTCATCTCACTGCAAGTGAATCCACTTACTCACACGTCTCCTACTCTATCTTTCCCTTGCCAAAAAAAAGAAAGAAAAAAAAAAAGAAGTGCTGAATGTCTGTGGGTGTGCACGTCCATGTATGTGGTTGAAAACCAAAACCGACAAAGGCTGCTTCAGTCACTGAGAACACACCCCGATCTCCATTCACAGAGACACAGACGCGGAGAAATGATTTAACAATTTGGGAGTCAGGAGTCTCTGACCTCATGCTTTCTCCAGCAACCTTTTAAAAAGATTTTGATATCAATTGTTTCTCTTTTCTCCCAGACGCATAATACATGGTCACCTTAGCATGGACAATCTGTTTCAACAGGCGCATACGGGGAAGCGCGGCCAATGGCGGATTTTAATATCATGGCAGAGCTTATATTACCTTGCTCGAAACCAAATTCCCCACCCCCCCTTCAAATGCAAGTCCCTCGACACCCCCATAGGAGATCATTTGTTATACGGAGTTTTGTGAGGCCATGAAAATTAATTCACCCAGAGCCTCCAGCTTCTAATAATGGGCCTTCTCAACAGGTGTTCATTGTGGCCGTCTGACTTCAAATTGCCAGGCGAAAGGTTTCATTCTTTCGTCATTTCCTTTTTTAATCTCAAACTTGTAATTTACTAATCTGCAGCAGCTGCCAAGGAGAGCCCAGCTGCTTCCCAAGAGGGCACGTGCCCCTCAGAGGCGGCCAGGGCAGGAGAACGTCACCTCTGCACAACCAGGAGGGAGCAATGGAAATTCACAGGCTGGAAGTGGGGCGCAGCTGGAAGGAGCCCGGGCATTGTCTCAGAAATACGTTCCTCCGAGGCTGCCTCAACTCGGCGATATTAAACTCCTTCGGGAACCCTCAGAGATACCCCAGGTTTTAGAGGAGTGGGGAAATAATTTTAACAGCAATGACAGCCACCAGAAAAATACAGTGCAAAAGGAAAGGATTTTTTAAAGTTGCGTTTTACAAATTGGCCCCTGTAATAGGCTCACGTCCTGTCTTTGTCCACATTCATGTCTGCCTCCTTTTAGGGTGACTCTAGAGAGAGCTGAGAGGCATTCAGTTTTACTGCAGAGATTCTTGGACTTCGTGGCTCATCCAAGTCACGTTGGCTGAGCACAGTGAGAAAACGTGAGACCAGGTCCCCCATTTCCGGATTGCCGCAACTCTAGGTGTCCGGGTTCCTGCCCCGGAGGTTCTGAGGCTGTTGGCCCCGGGCCTGGGGGTTTGCGTCTGGTCAGCATCGCACAGTTCTGATGCGAGGGGCCTTGCGTCCCTTTCATCCCGGCTTCATGCCCCTCTGACCTCAGCAACCCTCTCTGTGCAATGGTTCCCCTCTCCAGTCTCCTCAGTCACATGGTTCCCAGCACAGGATCATGGGGCTCCACCTCTGAACAGGCACACCTGGGAAGGCCACTATTCTGGGGAAGGGGTGAGTCGTCTCCCCAAAGAGGTGGCATCTGCATGGTAGAGGGTAGACAATGTCACGGAGAAGGGACCGTTTTTTTGCCATGCAATCATTCTCAGCTTCTGGGTTTTTGTTGTTGTTTTTGCTGTCCTGGGCAGACACCTGGCAGGAGGTGGCCTGGGCAGAGGTGGGTGCTTCGCACGAAGCCTGGAACTCAAGCGAATCCCCCCGACACAGTGGGTTGGGGGGTGGGGGGCGGGCCACCGAGGGTTAGGAGAACGTGAGAAGCGTTAGTCTCAGCCTTCGCCCTTGTCATAGGCTAGAAGGCAGCTCACTGCAAGGGGTCAGGGACAGGGGACAGGGATGCTCAGTTCCAGTGTGTCCCCCAGACTTACGGAAGGAAGATTTGGGGCCGATGGCACTGTTGGTAGGAGCGGATGCAGACCCAGGCAGCTTCCTAGAGGCAAACCGGACGTCCAGTAGGAGTCTAAAATGAAGGTGGAGAGTCCCTAGCATATCGGGGATGTATCGGGAGATCTCATTGTCTGGTTGGCCGCCTGTCCCCCAGGCCAAGCCTCCAAGGAAGAAGCCCTATTTGGGAGGCAGGAGGGGCCTCTGAGCCACCAGTCAGGACACCATCCCTTAGCCCGTTAGCTTGGTGGCTCCCTTGTGAAGGTCCCCTGGATGGGCTCAAAACTTCATTATGCAGGCCGGGTCCCCAGTGAGGGCCATGTGAGAGGCAGCCATACATCACTGTTTCTCTCCCTCTCTGTCTCCCTCCCTTCCCCTCTCTCTAAAAATAAATAAAATCTTAAAAAAAAAAACAAAACTTCATCATGGCTGTAAAAAACGGTGCAAGGAGAGAAGCCGTGTGGATGGTGTGTTGCACGGTGTCCTCGCTGCATGTGGCCGGCGTGGCCGCCCCGAGGGCTGATGGGCATTGATTTTATAATGTATGAGTGGCTTTGTTCTGCTCTTTGAGCCTCTTTGGCTTTGTGTGGGGGATGAGGGAAGGGCTTTTTGGGGCTGTAAATACCAGAGGACCTACCCTCTCCAACGGCCTATGGGTGAGAAGTCATATTTCCCAGCTGTGTGTCCCCACATACTTCAAGTGAGAGAAGCCACTCCCCAGCCTCTCTCTGAAAACGTGCTTTGGTCCTTGGCCTCAGTGGGGGCCTGTCTGTGGTGGACGTTCTCAACAGGCACCCAGAGCGGTTTCTCTGAGGGAAATGCCCCACCTAAAGGCTGATCCACCTGCAGAGGTGCGCTGCTGTCAGCCAGGAAACAAAACTGAGATGGTATTATTCTCTAATTGCCCGCTCAGCGTCAATGTTAAGGATCCCAGGTCCACAACGGAAGGTCCCAGAAAAGATTCCCGTCCTTTGACAGTTGAGGAAGTCAAGGCCCAGGGAGGGGTAGTGCCTTGCTGAAGATCACAGAGCGAGTTTAAGACAAGGCATATTACTCAGAAGGTAGGAGCCATCTTTTGATCTGCCATTCAAAGATTTTAGTCTGTTGAACCATTAAACTCTTGCTAGGGAGATGATCATAGTTTTTATGCGGGGATATGGTATTCCCCAAGTGCTTGTATTTACCTTACATTCATTCATTCGAACCATTCATTCTTTCATCCAATCATTCAGAAAATATTCTTGAGCCTCTCACATGAATCAGGGACATAAGGAGCTAGGGATACAATGATGACGTGGTCTGTGTCCTCGTGGAACTTTCAGGAAACAGACATTAAACACATGATCACATATAACTACCTCGTTAGAGTCATGATAAGTTGCCTGAAGGGAGAGTTATGGTGGTCTGTAGAGATCTGATCAAGTGTGGGAGAGAGGCTGGGTGTATCAGTCAGGTTAGGTTACGTTGTGCTGTGTAACAAATAGCCCTAAAATCTTAGGCATGAACGGGACCTACTCACTTCCTGACACTGGTCTGCTGTGTTCACTCAGACCAAGAGAGGCTCCCTCTCAACCCAGCTACCACGATCACAGGAGAAAGAAATGCATTTCACTGTTTCTTCCTAGAGGCAAATGCATGTCACCTCTGCTCACATTTCATCACCAAGTTCAAGTCACACACCTAACTTGAAGGAGGGTGGGAGGGGCATTCTCCATGTGCCCCAAGGAGGAGTTGCAGCTAGTAGGTGCTAGTACCAGGGTTCAAAGTCTCTCCCTCAAATTGCTCCTGGTCCCCACTGCCCACAGGGCCTCCTCCTCCTGACACCGGAAGAGTCTTCAACATCTCACCTCCTCGCTCAGCCCTCACTGGGCTGTGCTCGCACTTGCCAGGCTCACTGAAATTTAATGGAACGGTATCTCTGGTCAAAGCGACCTCTTAGGTTTGTATTCCCAATCGCTAAGTGGCTCCTCTGTGTCGTGCTTCTGAGAAAACTCCCGGAAGATGGTGTACTTGTGTAGCACCAAGAATGAAAGGCTGGGGACATCCAAGAGAAGGGTCAGAAATGGCTGCTGGAGAAAGTGGGGAAGTCTTTTCCACGCGCCCTCATCTCCCAATTAGCATACAAAAACATTTTTAAAGGAATAACCTTTACTAATAAAACGCTATAATCTCAGTAAGACACTTCAGCAGGGGAATTATTAGATACTAATTCATGCCTAGTTGCACTGACAGCTCTCAGCCTAATGGCACACTAGGTGAGAATTAATATGCCATAATTCACGCTCCGGCATGCATTATGGCTTCAATAAGATACGCGAAGAATAACCTATTCTGGCGAAAGAGCTGAGATTCTCAGAGTTCTCCTGGCCAAGTTATAAATAGTTCTGTTCGGATCCAGAATTTTTTTGTATTACTAAATTTGAAAGAAATTGCATATATGTATCCTCATCTATAATTACCGTGAACATTTTCCCCGAGTCCTAACATTAAGTTCAGTCATATTCCATGTTTTAAAATTGAACTTAAGCAAAATCACATAATTTTCTTGAGACCAAAATAGAAATTTCTTTCCCCCATATATAATTGCACGTGGTACTACGGCACAATATGGCTTATAGGGACCCTGGCTTAGGAGAGGCGACGTGGGCCTGACTTAGAGGGGCACAGAATCGAAACCGGGGGGCGTCAGGGGGCCTCCAGGATATTCTATTTATGGTTATGAAGAGTTTGTGCCTCTCTGGACAATTATAGTCACTCACAAATGCCTGTTTTCCTGGCAAAAGAGTGAAGCAATCCCTGTCCTCCAGAAGCTTAAAGGGACAGTCTGGGTGTAGGTGATGAATTAACCTTCGACTCCTAAAGCAAGGCCTCTGAAAATGCAACGGCATGAGAGGAAATGCCACGGAGTCCGTGGAAACAGCCCGGGAGGCAGAGAGACGGGCACAGAGTCATGAGAGCAATCATTGCTAAATCATTCATGTGTGCATCGCGTATTTGTGGAGCGCCTCCCTGCTGGCCAGCGGGCCAGCGCCTGCGACGGACACAGAGCGTGCCCAGAAGCCGGCAGCCAGGTGGGGGAGATGGGCACCCGGGCTGCAGATAACTCTGACACCACACGGCCAAAGTCACGGTAACACAAGAGCTCCGAGGGAGCGTTGCCTATCTCGGGCCGGCCGTGGTAAGTTGATCAAGGAAAGCTTCACGGAAGAGGTGACACCTGAGAGGAGCCCTAGAAGATGGAGAAGAATCAGCCAGATAAAATATTGGGGTTGAGGGGCAAGGGCGAGTGAAGAGGAGACGGTAATCAACAGATGTGAGCAGAGGAGACGCCGGCAGAAGCCAGAGGGCAGAGGCCGCGCAGATGGTGGAAAAGGGCTTGGTTGTTTGCCCTGATGGGACTCGATTTGGCTCCGGGGTCCAGCCCTCGGAGTGGTCTGGGGGTCTGGTGTCTGGGGGTGGGGAGCGGGCAAGCGGGGAGCAGGAGACCAGGCAGGAAGCCGCTGTTTCGGTTGGGACAGGGATGAAGGCCAGGACTAGCGCAGAGGGGAGAGAGTGGGAGGGGCAGTGAAGGCAGACCAGGAATCCCGACGGACCCAAGGGAAGAGCACACCTCCGTCTGGGACGCGATGTGTTTGAGGCCTCGAGCTTATCACGGGAGAAGTCTGGGCTGAAGGTCAGGACTGGGGGTGGGGCCCATGTTCCTAAACCTAGAACGCCAGAGCTGAAAGGGTTACTAGAGATTGTCTTACCCATCCTCCCCCCGCCCCCCAGTTTAAAGATGGAGAAACTGAGTCCAGGAAAGGGGAAGAAGTTTGTCAAGATCACAGCAGAACTCTGGAATCCTTTCCCAGACCGACTACTTTCTTCCAAGATCGATTACTTGCTTCTGTTCAATCACCACATAAGAGAACCGACCGAAAGCTGGGGAGAGGTGCCCTGCGTGGGGTGCTGGCCCATGGCAGGCTTCTCAGCTTCAGTTACTCTCAAACGGCATCCATCAACTTCACCAGGATCAGCTGCTTGGTATTCTAATTAACTCCATTTTTTTTCCTTTAATAAATTTACTGAAAAGAGAAAGCTTATGTCACTTTCATACATGGAGGTTGACTTCTTCTTCCTGTAAGAAGAAGCAAACCCAAAAATTAACTCCACAAAAAGAAAGCAATGATAAAATTCTAGCCAGACACGGTGGCCTATCTGAGGCCTACCCCTTCTCTGTTAGAGAGACACATTGTCAAATTTCGGAGGGGTGTGAAAGGCGTTATCAGCCCCAAAGTAAGCCTTTTTTGTTTGTCTTGATAGGATTGGGAAATAATTAAAAAGGGAAACATGTTCTCACGACATGATTCAAGGCTATGAAGTAGCCTGGCCCCATGCCTCCCAGAACATGCCAAGCTGTGAGAATTCGTGGCCTAGGAAAAGCCCCAGAGATGGTGATTGTATCGATTTATCAAAGTTTAAAAAATGAGCACCTACCAAGCTGCCACGTGTTTGCTGAATGACTTTATTAAAGATGCAATCAGACCTATCTCAAAGAAGTCTTCGGTGCGTTTTCAGTTTGCCTACTCGGTCAGCGGAAAGCCACTTCCTGCCCTGCTCCTGGCTCCTGGGATGGTCACGGGCTGCAGTGGGAACCTCATACACCCAAGAGCTGTGCGTGTGCCCATGAGCTGTCCCCAGAGACGTGGGATCATTCTCCCAAGCCACCCCACCGCAGGGAAGGAATGAGGGCACAGCCGTCTGTGGGGTGATGTCGGCCCCGGCTGCGTAGGGCACAGGAGCGCCCGGCACCCAGCCCATGAGCGGTTCGGGCATGCCAGGCACCTGTTGGCTCTCAAATGCACTTCTCATGGCTCCTGATTTTTGTTTCCCATGCATCTTAAGTTTGGGATCCCCCAAAAGCAGAGCCTAAGAAAAAGACGTGGGTGCAGGTAGTTTATTTAAAATATGGTTCCAGGAGACAAGAGTTGAAGTTGGGGAGAAAGAAAAGCCAAAAGAAAAGAGAATGAGCTGGTTACTGCTGTGGGCAAAGGGGCCCCACGGCCCTGGGTACTGTCTCAGAACCACGTGGGAGCCGTCCCTGTCTTGTTCTTCCTGTGGGATGAGGCTGGGGCCACTACAGTCTCCTGACCCCAGGGAAGGGACGCCCAGGGCGGCGCCTGCACCAGGGCTGCCAGCTGTCCACGCTTCCCCAAGGCACAAATGTGGAGAGATGGTGCAGACCTCTGTGACCAGAGGCAGAACTGGCTGCCGCTCCCGTGTCTCGGTCAGCTGGGCCAGGGGTGCCTGCCCAGGGCCAGCTGTGAGAAATGTGGGCGGTGTGGGAGCCAGGGGGGCATTGCCCCCGGCCCCCCCCCACCCCGTGGAGTGAGGTGTTCTCCCTTCCCCCACATGGCCTGATGGAAGGGTGAAGAGGGCCAGCCTGGCCTTGAATTGCTGTCACCTCTCTCCACCCCCAAGCCATTCCCAAAGAGGCTGCTTCACCCTTGTCTCCAGGGAAACGAACGGTCCAGGTGTGGACATCCTCCTGCGCCCCTGCTCCCCACCCCAACCCCGGCGCCCAGAGCTCCGCTGTCTGTTTCATGAGAACCTTGACTTCTTGTTTCCTCGGCCAGTCGTCTGGGTGCAGGGGTCTGCCAGAGCCACGGACTGTCAGACCTCAGGGTCCTCTTTGCAGGTGTCATTGGCGATTTGAGCGAGCTGGACATGGTGGGAGGCGGAGGAAGAGGAGGGGGATCGCTCTAGGGCCGTTCTCAGAACTGATGCTCCATTGGCCTCACTGCCCTGTGCCTCTGACCCCCACCCCACCACCACCACGGCTGTGGCCCAGGGAAGCCCCCACTTTGCTTCAATCCAGGCCTGGGTGGAACAGCAGGAGGTCAGGGATGGGGGTGGGGGACAGGTGCCCTCTGCAAGTCTCCCTGCCCCCTCCCCTCCGCAGCATGTCTGAAAAGGACGCAGACATGTCCTTTGTCTCCCAGCTCAGTGACTTTGCCAACCCAATGGATCCATATGAAAGAACAAATTAAACTGACTGATCCTCGTATATTTAATGATCGCTGCCATTGGACCAGGATACAGCCATCGACAGTCTTCGAACCTGCGGTCCTGAATGCTGGGCTTCCTCATTCCCCGCCCCCTGCATGGCTGCTCTCGGGGGGTCCTGAGCTTGTGCAGCAGAAAAACGAGATGCCCAATGGCTCCTCACATGCGGATGGCTGCGTGTGGCTCCTGGTTGGTGGATCTTTCGGCAGACGCAGTGTCTTGCACGAAAGACCCCGTGACTTCCCACCCTGCCTTTGTCATCTCTAGGGAGGCCTCTGCCCATCAGAAGAGGCGCTATGAAGTTCTTAGACAAAAAGATTCTGTCATTGACTATGGCCCCACCTGCAACGATAGCATGCGTGTGATGGCACTTCTCACTGCCACTTGGAGGGTCTTCGTTTTATACCTCTCACTTGATTTTATAGTCACAGGAACCAATAAAGGTTGGTGTTTTTATTTCTCTCTTTTGTGACAAGGACACAGAGGCGCAGAGAGGTTAAGGAACTTGTCTGAGGTCACACAGCAAGGCCACGGCTGAGCTAGGACGCCAGCCCATGCTGTCAGATGGCATGTACTACGTGATTCACCACTGACGACAGTAAAACTTGTTGCTCTGACTGGGTGTGGGACAGGGACATGCCCTGTGATAATACAAGGACTGTTCCAGGCTTAAAAATACGGCAGTGACGGTCTTCTTTATTGTTAAGTTTCTACTGCCTCTTTGCAGCTTTGGGGATGGAGAGTCCCCAGGAGCCTGGTTCCAGGTGAGCCCCTCAGCCGGCAGCCCACAGCAACGCGGCCCGCCCCTGGCCATGTTGCCCCTTCTCCCTGTCTCTGCCTCTTTCTCTTTGTTTCCTTATCTCTGTCTCTCTGACTCTCTGTTCCTCCCTCTCTCCCTGCAGCTGAGGCTCTGGAACTCTCAATGTAACACATTCTAACTACCAATGTTTCAAACACCCATTTTATATATTCACCCAACAATTCTCTACCTACCGCCTGCCCAGCCCAGTGTTTGGAAAGAGGAGAGCAAGGCACGGGCCTGGCTCTCAGGAGGCTCACGGTCCGGGTTCTGTGGGTCCAGGAAGACACCTGAGGTCAGCGTCAGTGAGGCTGCTTGGGAGGACCGTGGACAGAGGGGTCTGGACTCCTGCCACTTCCTCCTCCCGAAAGGACTGAAAACTCTTCATGGCCTGGGGCATAATCTGTTCTTCTTTCGTACATTCCAGAGAAGCACCTCGGGCCGGGGCCAGACATCCTGTCCATCTCTTAAGAAGACCCACAAACAGATGACCCTCCACCCCCGGCCCGGCCCTGAGCTCTCTCCTCCTCCCACCCCGCCCTGCACTCACAGCCTGACCTCAACCTTGGGGTCATTTTGGAACTGCTGCTGTGTCACTGACATATGCACACCTTGCCTCAGCTAGATGACACACACACGAATGTTATGGGGTCACTCCTTTTCTGTCGCCAGCCCCTTGCCTGGCCCGCTGGGCTCTGTTGCCCACACACCAATGAACGAGTGGATTCTACCCCTGGCGGAAGCTCCGGGGCTTTCTGCTTTGTCCCTTGTGTCTACGAAAAGGGGCACTTAACCCGCAAGAAAGAGGACACCTGACCGGGGAGGTGAGCCACCGATGGGCCCCTGACGCGTCTGCTCTGAGCTGACAGTGCCAGCCTGGACCACAAGGAGGATGGCTGTCTGGAGGCCCCGCCCCCCCCACAAGGGGCTTTTGGGAGTGTGGGCATTTTGGGCTCAGCCTCAACCCCCGGTGCGTAGAGTCCCAGGCTGGGAGGTGGACCCACAAGGGGGCTGACCCATACCCTGCCACCGCCAGCGCCACCCGACCTTCCACCCATCGTTCCCGACTTTCTCCCGCCCCACCCACTCCTTCTTTGACCGTTTGATCTATGGTTTATAAGTAGACTCAATGAAATGCCAATTTTCTTTAAAACCCTGCCCCGCCCAAGTTTTAACCTGGGGATGGCCCGGTAACAGACAGCAATACTCCACTCTCCGCGTTGGGCTGGGCGTGTTGGCTGCCTGGAGCCTCGTAGCCCCAGAGCCCCTGCTTGCTGCTTGGTTTCACCAACCATTTCTCTCTTAACCTGTATTTATTTTCATTTTGCTCGCAGGAAGCCACAAATAACTTGTTTAAGAGTAACATGAAAAGTGTGAGCTAACAGGCTCTTTTCCATTCCCCAGCAGCTTCTGCTTCAGCAAAGAAGCAGGTCTGGCGTAGGCTCCTTCTGACTGGCGAGGATGACCAATCCAGGTTGCGTGGGACAACTCTGTCCCTTTGCTTTGGGGGAAAGTGAGAGAGGAGATGCCCCAGACCCCCTGTCAGCCTAGACTGTGTGTCCCTTTCCAACCAGTGACTTTAATCCCCTTCACAAACTGAAGGGTCCCTGGGTAATCCTACAGCCCATTTTCTATCACAGCCCCAACCTTGCCTTCTGTAAAATGATGGAGCAGATTAGGGGCTTCCTATCAGAAGGGTTTGCACACCCAGACTGACAAGTGAGAGAGGGTCCGCGAGTTCGGTTCCTCTGGCCCCATCAGAGGCGAATGCAGGGGTGAAAGTCTCACACCTCTAGCTGAGAACCCCCCTCCGCCCCCCCTCCGCCCCTCAATGACGGCTATACACAAGTCCTTGTCTGTCACAGAGTTTCTCAATCTTGCCGTTACTGTCATTTCAATATATTTCTCAATCCTCTGTCTTAATTTCTTGCGTATTGTAGTGTGCCTGGTCTACCCACCAGGTGACCAGCGGCACCTCCCCCTTAGTGGACAACCAGTCAGATCTGCAGACCTTGACGCACGTGGCCGGCCGGGGATGGGGGTGAGGTTGGGTGGGGGGAGAATACAAAATCGCCCCCAGTTGAGAGCCATGGTCTCCAGCATGACCCTACTGGGCTGTATCTGTTATTGGTCTTTTGCAACAACTCTGGGCTCCTTCTGGCCAAGGCTGTGTTTCTTCACTTCTGCGGCACACAGTAGGAGTACAGAATTAATGACATTGGTAGGGGACATCGCGGGTCTCTGGGTGGGAGGGGTGTCCTGTACTCTCATGCTGTAGTCGTCCGCTTGTTAGTTAATATTCACTCATCACCGGTGGGTGCGGTGTCCGTGCTGGTCTGTGCTGGGGACACGCTGGGGAACATGGCGTCGGGGCAGGGCCTCGCGGAACTTGTTCTCTGCCCAGATAGCAGAGATGTGCGATAAATAATGGACCCGTACGCAAGGTAACTTCCCGTGTCGGCTGAAACAGAATATCGATTTGGTGTTGCATCACCAAAAAAGGATTTATCCAGGGAAAAATAGGGTTGCAGCCTAGCGCGTGCAGACATGGCAAAGCCATACACACTTGCAGACTCAGGCCTCTGTGCCAAAATGGAGGGGTATTTGAAGGGAAAAGAAAGAAAAGGGAAAAGTTGGAACCATGGAACTTCCCCATGGACCCGCAGTTCTGCCTGCGATTTCGTCACGTGTGGGAACTTCCGTGAGTCCCAGCTCTGCCCACAGGCCTGCCGACTGGTCACATTTGCTTCAAGTGCCAGCTAAGCGTCTTTATCCCTAGCGATGGGCAGACCTGTGAAGACAATTCTTGAAGGGCCGAGGACAGAGTGAGGGGAGGGGGTTGTCGCAGACTGGGTGGGAAGGGATCCCTCTCTCACAAGCTGACACTTGAACTGTGACAGACACATAGGTCGGAAGGCAGACAGACTTACAGAAAGCACTGCTCGTGGCTTTTCCGCCCGTCACCTGGTGCCTGGCCCTGCCTAAGCACTCAGTAAATATTGGTCGGTCGAGTGAGGTCTCTCTCCTCTCTACACAATGGGAAATGGGTGCCGCAGAGACTCACCGCCCTTTGAAATCTGGTGTAAGTTCTAGAAACGTCAGCCAATGGGATGCGAGTGCACGGCGCCGTGAGCCAAGTCTGAACCAACGCCTGCATCCTCCCGTCTCCGCTCGGTTCTGTTTTCACAAAGAGAGTTTCTTTAAAATAGACAGGACGACAATCTCCCCTGCGAATCAATCGCTTAATCACACGTCAATCATCGTCGTCATTTAAAACCCGAAACCACATCTATATGCGCTGGCCACTTCCCGGCCCAGGTGTGAACCCCGGGCCCGGCGGGGGGGAATATCCGAGCTTCCCACCCAGCGATCTACCCAGCCGATCAAATGCGCTCCGAGGACAGGTAACGTTACCTTCTGCCCGGATAAGAAGTCCCCGTTCCGGCCCCCACCCCGCGGCGAGCGGGGAGCGGGGGCAGGAAAAAGAGCTTAATCATTAATAACACTAACTTGCATTGCTAGAGCCTTGAAAATGAGAATTTTGCCCTTTTTTTCCCTGGGAGTAAATTGGGTCAGAGTGTTCCCAGAATTTACATTTCAATTAAAAATACAATAATAACACATTGTGCGAATAGTGAATGATTCCGATTCCAGGGAAGATGACACCGCCCGCTACTTTGTTAATGAAAAGCCCCCTTCATTCGGACGGGCCACGCATCAGCGGTCACAGCCCTCCTGTCTTGTTCTGGGCCTGGCCGGTGGCTGGGCAGGGAGGGGCGCGGCTGGGGGCGGCAGGGCGGCACCGGCGCCCCGCTGGGGCTTCCAGGGGAGGCCGTCACGGTGCCCTGGGGACCGGGCACCCTTCGAAAGGACCCCGACTTTGCTTTTAAATAAAGCCATTAAAGAAAAATATTTTTAAAAGATAGTGGTTTTTTGTTTTGTTTTGGAGCTTTTTGGCTCTCTTTTTGGTTCTTTGGTGCTGTTGTTTCACTTTGTGTTATTTTTTGCTTTTCTAGGCAATTGTCGGTGGCATCAGCAAGATTTTTGCCATGGACAACCGCCCCCCCCCATTTGCCCCTCAAACTGGAATCTAATAGAAACTCCAGCCAAGGACCAGGTGCAGATGCTTATCAGAGCAAAAGTGATGTGTAGGCGCAGGGCGTGATGGTTGTAAAACAGCCTCCGAGGGGCCCTTTGAGAAGGCCCCTGCCTCGCTGATTTTTAGAGGTGGTCTACCTGCTCCACTCCGCACCCCACCAGACATATCCTTTTATTGAGATGCCTGGAGTCCCAGAAAGAGAAGGGAGAGGTAACCCAGCAGGTGGGTGGGGGGGTGGCCGCTCCCGGGGCGCTGCCAGGAGGGGTGCTCCTGGCAGAGACAGGGTGAAGATGTTTGCTCACAGAGTGCTTCCAGAAATAAATAAGCCCCCTTTCACCAGAAACCAAACTTCCTGTGTGAGGAAAGAAGACCGCTGGGCAGCCTTCTCCCGCTGGGGAGCCCCCAGAGCCGCCATGTGAGCCGTAGGCAGCCAGTGCTGGAAACCCCCAGATATTGTAACACAGACCCCCGGTCAGGTGTTTCCACAGCTCCCGTGGTCCCTGTTCCTGCCAGCAGGGCTGGGCCCGGGAAAATGAGAGGGAAACGTTCTAGAACATATTAAGGGCAGACAGTACATGTGGGCCATGGCCTTCTGGTGTGTAGTATTCAAAATCTTTTAGTGGATTAAATATACACATACGAAATGCCTCAAATTCTCAAATACCCAGGGTACTGGACACTTGAAATGGGCAAAAAAATAAGAGTCCTGCCCCCTCCCTACCCCCCTCTCCTGCCTGGCTGTCCTGCCGGATGACCTGAGGCCGAGCCCCCCCCCACCCCCGCCCCCTCTCTCTCACTGTTTCAGAATTGCTGGAGGAAGACAAAGCTCATCAAGGTTCGGGCCCTCCTGGTTCAAGGTCTAGTAGTTATCAGAGTTTAATTGGCATTCCCTGGTAATAACACTTAGTTGGTTCTAACACTCATTCTATCCTGAAACATGGCCCGATGCACCTTGGGTACAGATAACATACGAAGATGGCCTTCATGAGTATTGGTCGATTATCCCTTTTGAATTGTCTTGAAGAACCCAGGCTGCCTCTCCCAAGCTCAGCCTGGACGCTGAGAACCAGGCCACGCTTTACTGCCCACAGAAACAGGACGTGGCTATCCCACTGTCTTCATTTGCCTGACTTTACTTTTCCAGAACTATCCTCCTCAGGCAAGTGGCTTGAGTGTTGACTATGGGAACTTCTTGAAAGACGACCCACTCCTCAATGAAAGCATCAACCGATCCTTTGTGTCCTGGGATTCCTTTGGCTCTGTCCTCTCAAAAATCCTTCCTTGCTGTTTCCACCAGTCCTGACCTGTGGGCTCACAGCTCTTTCTCAATCCTAGTAAGTCCTGTGCTGCAAGAGCCTCCTAAAACCAAATTTCAGTTCTCGGTACTCTTGTGCCCACCTTCTCCTGCTTTGAGACGCTGCCAGAACTTGGCCACAGCGATGCTCCCTCTCGCCCCAGTCACAGTGAACTCTGCTTTGTCTAAGCAACAGGTTCCATGGGGAATCGTTGGGAAGCCAGCGTCTGGCATCGCTCTATCATTCTGATTCCCTGCCTGGGAGACGTCTGTGTTGGGCAACAGTTCTGCTTGGCCATCCCTCTACTTTCCCCGAATCTCCTTTATCAAGCAGAGAGCCGGCCTCGGGGGCAGAGCTTTGGCAATACCATCTAACAAAAATTCGATCCTACTGGCTATTTTAAAAACTGCATTGGCTTTTGAGTCACTGAAATTATCAGTCAAGAATATATGTAAACACATGGCTGAGCAGCAGAAGGCTTATCATGAACATCAGGCCCCCAGTCCGCCCCTCACTCCCAACCCCAAAACGCCAATTTCCTAGAGAAACTGTAGTCTATTCCTGCAGCTGTCTCTTCTGAGTTTTTTCTCTGTACTTTCAAATGACATGCTTATGCTACTATCTCCTGATTTTTCTCATGCATCAGGTAGGTATTATTCATTTCCAAACAGGAACAATGAGTGTTCTCTTAGACCAGGTCTTAGATCCACTTATATACTTCCCCTCTCTCCAATTTGTTATCATAGGTTGTTGTTTTTTCTTAAATTAAATCCAGACTTAGTGTTTTCATGATGACAAATGGGTACATAGTATCCACAGCTTGGTCAAGTAGCATTTGAGGATGCCAGTCTTTCCTGGCCTTGGCCGCCTTGGCCTTGGCTTTCTTTGAATGTCTGGACACCTCCCTGTCCCCCCAGCCCCCCACCGTAGCTCTGGACAAAAGCCCTCAATCCCATTTTACACTCAGCCACACCTGTCAGCTAATCCATCAGTTCCGTTTCTTCCAGGAGACATCCATCCACCTGCCCCATCTGATCCCGTGAGCCCCCAGGCCTACAACACAGCTGTCCCCAGGGATGTCCCTGCCTGTTGTCCTGTGCATGAGCCCCAGCGCCCTGGATCTCATGTCTTCATCTTTTTTTATTTACTCCCTCCTTTTGGTGGAGCACACCCTCTGATAGGTTCCTGAGAAAGAGTACCAGTTTTGGATGCCTTACGTAATGGAAAGAAAAGGGTGTATTATTCCCCGCCATTGGAGGATAGTTGGGCTGTGTATAAAATTCAAGCATGGAAGTCATTTTCTCTCAGAATTTTTAAGGTGCTATTTCTCTGGCTTCCAGTGTTGCTGAGGAAAAGTCCATTGTCTCACTTGTTCCCAATTCTCTATATATGTGCCTTGGTTTTCTTGTTTTGTTCTTATTTTCTGTCCATACATTCTTTTAGCACTTCATGGGCCCTTTCACTCAGAAAACTAAAGTCTTTAGTTTCTGGGAAATTTTCTTGCATTCTTTCTTTGATAATTTTCTCCCCTCTGTTTCTTAGATTTTTCTTGGTGGGGGGAGGGTCTTTGGAATATCTATTATGCAAATAGTAGATCTGTAACAATTCACTTCTTATCCTTTATCTGTTCACATCCATCTTTTTGACCTCTCCTTGCTGAGTATTCCTGTGTACGGTTTTGTGTTTCTGTTTCATGGATGTATTTTCCTTTCTGGTCTGAGTATGGTGGAGGCTGCAGTGCCCACTAGGGCCCCCCTGGGCCCTATCACTTAAGTGCACACGGGCCCACTGCCTAAGTCACACAGGTAGTACATCTCTAAGGATTTGTTTTCATTGGTCATCGCGTTTTCAACGGAAGTGTCACAAAGTTCTTTCGGTGATAGAAGGACCGATTTCATTATCAAGTTCCCAAAATAATAAACATTCCACCTTTTGGGGGGTGAGGGTGGGGGAGAAGAGGTCCCTGGGGAGGAAGTGCATGAGAGAGGTTCTAATCCAGGCATTTCATGAACTCTCCTGCTGCTGGTCCTACCTGAACTCCCATCTCCCCGGGAGCCTTTCCGGGGCACCATCACTCAGATCCTATCTCTTTGTTTCCTTTCTCCCAGACCTGGACGCCTATTAATCTTTATTCCTTTTCTCACTGGCCTCCACAATTTCATTGATGCCTGTCATTTGCTATCGGCTCCTCTTCTCTTCCTTCTTGGTCCTCGGGGTTTATGGCTTTTGGTGTTTATCCCTCAACTGTCATTTTATTAGGGTTTCAGCCAGGAGCAGAGTAAAACGCTTGTGTTTAATCCACCGTGAGCTCTCACTGTGCTTATTTTTATAGTCGCAGTCTATTTATGGTGTGTGATATTGGTTTTCCAGTTCAGACAGTGATAAAAAGTTTTCCTTAAAAATAAATAGATCTTTTTCTTCCCCTACAAAAGTGAGTCAATTCGAAGAAAAGTCTTAAATAAATAACACGTGGGCGGTGGCCACAGTCACGATGATGATATGAAAGTGACAGACCTGCCCACCAGCTTCTCAAGCAGAAATGGCCGGGTAAGCCCAGTGGGCCCCCAGAACTGTGAGAGATGATACTGGATCACTGCCTTTGCTTTCAGTGCTATTTCATGGCAGTTTCTTATTCAGCGGTGGGTACCCTGCACATAGAAGAGGCACCCCTGTGGAATGGGGTGATCGGACATCTTCACCCCTAAGAGGAAAGATCTAGTATCTCCCCAATTCCCCATTTTCTCCTCTCACATCTGTCTTTCTGGTGGAGACCAGTTCAGCCTGGAGCCTGGGCTTTGCTGCGTGATTTTCTTCTATGCTGTCCCTTGCTCTAAAGGGAAAGGCTCTAGCTGGCCTTGACATTGGAGTTTCTTTGGGTGGCAGCATGTTTCGATAGAGCCCGTGAATGCTGGAGACCGGCTTGCTTTTGGGGCTGTAAATTTTTTTTTAAAGATCTATTGACTTTGTTTGTTAGGCACTTACTAATGACTTGTCTGCCCCTCACGAGGCTGCGCACCCCAAGAATGGGAAGGTGGGCAGAGTTCCAGCCCTGCCTCCAAGGGACTTCTAATCTTATAGGGGGACGGACAGCACAGCAACCAGCTTTAGGAGGTGATGGGGTGCATGGGCACCAAGTAGAAATGTGAGCAAGGGGCTGTGCAGACGGGGGTGCAAGACCAGAATCGGGTTCGATGGGAATTTGCGCAGCAGAGCACGTCGGAAAAGGGCTTGCCAGACAGAGAGACAGCTTGAAGGAGACGTAGGTGTGTGTTGAGGGATTAAGGGAAAAAACATGCAGAAGGATTAAAAGTGATAGCTGAGATGGCGGGGGCCAGAGAGAAAAGGACCACAGAAAACAGGAAGGCCTGTATTTACTATATAAATTAAGCATTTAGGTCTGCTGAAGGTCACAAAAGAAAGCCAACCGGGGGTGACGGATGAGGGGAAAAAAAGACTAGGCAAGCCACCATGCTCCTGAAAAGGTGCTCAACTCCCTAGTAATCAGCAAAATACAAAAGTAAAACAAGTAGGTAACATTTATACCCATCAGATTGATAAACAAAAAAAGGGGGGGTAGAAAATATTAAAAGGTTGAATACCAAGTGTCGGCGATGATGCGGACATGTAAGGCTCCCCGTGGCCAGCGCAGCCACTCAGAAGGAAGCTGGTGACAGGAAACTGAGGATGTGCAGGCCTCGGGATCTGGTATCCCAGCCCTGGCTCACCCCCAGGGGGATGGATCCCGGGAGTAGGTGCACAAGGATGTCTTTGCAGCAGCGTTTGTGAGGCACAGAGTTGGCGGTGACTGGTTGTCCGTCCCTAGAGCCATCCAAAGAGAAAATGTGGGGACATGTGCAGAGCAAGGCAGCTTTTAGAAGAACGATAGTCCCTCCAAAAGACACTGAGTTAAGTGGGAAAATAAGGCGGCAGAAAGATTTCTACAGCATGCTACCATTTATGGAGAGAAAGAGAGAGAGAAAGAGAAAAAGAAAGAAAAGAAAGAAAGAAAGAGAGAGAGAGAGAGAGAGAGAAAGGAAGGAAGGAAGAAAGAAAGAAAGAGAGAAAGAAAGAAAGAGAGAGAGGGAGGGAGGGAAGAAGGGAGGGGAGAAAGAAGGAAGGAAGAGGAAAGAAAAATGTAGGCACACGAAACAGCACCAGGCATTTTCCCAGGACACATACATGAAAGAATATAAATAAAACATATGCATAGATGCAGATGCCTATGGGGAGGTGACGGATGGGTAAGGGGATCAGAAATTTAAAAAAATAAAGAACAACCGGTGAAAGAGCGGGCCACTGATCTGGGGGAAAGCGAACTCAACGCTGTGCACCTGACCTTAGAAAAAGCAACATTGGCTCAGCTGGTTGGAGCGTCAGCCCATAAATGAAAGGTCGCAGGTTCGATTCCCAGCCAAGGCACATACCTATGTTGCAGGTTCATTCCCTGGTCGGGGTGCGTACAGGAGGCAACTGGTCAATGTTTTCTCCCACATCGATGTTTCTCTCTCTCTCCTTCTCTCCCTCTCTCTCTAAAATTAATAAACATATCCTCAAGTGAGGATTTTAAAAAATGTTAAAAAAAAAAAAAAACAGCACTTGGTAGAAAGTAGTGGGTCAATAAATATGTTCTGAGTGAGTGAAAGAAGCCACGTGGCAGACAGGGAACTTCAGGGCCATTGTCACTTTAGGGATCTTCAGGATGACAGGTTATAATGAGAACTCGAGTTCATCAGAGAGACACGGTGCCCTGCGCTGGGTCCTGGGGAGGCGGAGGGAGACTGGCATGCACTCAGGACCGTTGCTGTCTGCTCTGGTGAGGATGGCTTGGGGCCTCTAGGGGGAAGCCCTCGTTATCTGAAAAATTCCCTCCTACCAGACTGCTGCTCCCTACGGGCGTGGATAAATGAAGCGTTCCTGTAATTGTATGTAAATCACGCTTCTAAAGTGCTTGAAAAGTTTGGTGTCTGGAGTAGGCTAAATGTCACCCCCTGCAAGTTTCTTCACCCTCTTAATTTGCTTAGTAAATCCCTTTTTTTCCGAGGGTGAATTACAGTAAAAGTGGTTTATCTCTTTGGCATCCTGTCAACCAGCGCTGGGGTGCAGGACCAGCGAAATGATAATGGATGCGCTGCGAGTGACCCGCCTCCCCCAGGCTGCCGGCTTCTGAGTCATCGAAGGAAGTTGAAATGAATTTCTGCAGTTTTAGCATTAAATAGATGTGGCACACACCAAGCCTTTGAACACTGGCCATCTGTGTGTGGTGCCGCACTTCGAAACTCCATTCAGTCGAGGACAGGATTTGCCAGAAGAGCCGCCCCGCTCCGGCGGGATGCTAATGGGACAGGCTGAAATCGTGACATTCTGGTTGATGTCACTTTCCTAAGTTATATTTTCTCCTGTGATGACTAGGCATGGACGTGGAGGGAGAGGGCCCTTGTTCTGGGCGTTTTCTGTCATGTAGAAGCCAGGCCACAGTCCCGGTCCCTGTCCCCTTTGAGAAGCGGACTCTGTGTTCCTGCCCTCACTGCTTGGATCCCAGACCATGAGAGGAGTGAGGATAGCTCCAGCCTTAGACGTAAGAGTGCTGGCAGCTTCTGTTCCAACACTCGACCTTGAGATCCACCCGCCATGTTGGGAAGCCCAAGCTGGTCCCTCGGAGAGACCACGTGGAGAGAGACAGAAGGCCCAGCCCACCAGCCACCTCTGCCAGGTACTGGGCGTGGGGGAGAAGCCGTCACAGACGGTGTGATCTCAGCCGCCAGCCGACGGCGTCTGCGGGGCGACCCCTGCTGGAAGGGCAGCAGGACAATGACAAGCGCGTCCATGGCAGTGCTGCCGTCTTCAGCCGCTAAGTTTGGGGTGATTGCTACGGCAACGACCGATGCCTGAACCCATCTTTTTTTTTGCTGTTAGTGCTGCTGTTGATTTTTTCAGGGGCTGTATACTTTTATTCAAGCAGATGAAGATCAGCTTTGAGTTGGGGAGGGGGGTCTTTATTTTTTTTAAGTGAGAAAGTATCAACATATGTATTAATTCATGGGAAAGCAGTAAGTCTATGACCTGTGCAATATGTTTGTTAATTTATAAAAATTATTGTGGCACAATACACGCAACATAAAACTGATGATTTTAAACGTTTTTAAGTTTCGGCGCAGCGGCACTGAGCACGCTCACGCTGCTGTGCAGCCATCGCCGCCATCCAGCTCCAGAACTTTCCATCCTCCCCCATCACACACAACTTTCCATCCCCCCTTCCCCCGGCCCTGGGCAGCCACCATTCGACTTCCTGTCTCTGTGAGTTGGATACTTAGGTACCTCGCATAAGTGCAACAATCCTTGTCGTTTTAACCTGTTTTGTAAAACCATTTGCCGGGATGGTGAATTTTATGTGTCAGCTCGGCTGGCCAAAGGGTGCCCATTATGCCGAGTATTTCTGTGAGGGTGTTTCTGGGGTGAGATTAACACTAAAATCAGTAGTCTGAGTAAAGCAGATTGCCCTCCTTAACATGGGTGGGCCTGGCCTGAGCAGTGGAAGGTAGACTAGAACAAAAGGCTGTCCCTTCTCCCAGTAAGGGAGATTCTCCCCTCTGATGTCCTTTGAACTGGGACATTGGCTTTTCCCACCTGGCGGTTAATGTCTCTAGTTAACACTTGCGTATGCTGTATCTGGACATAGATGTCTTCTGGGAACTTCCTCGGTGAAAAGCAGCAGCTGCGTTTTCCAGAAGGTGCCTTGGGAGACGGTGAATACTGTCCCAGGTGCTTGCCATAGATTTGGCTGAAGCGTGCACTGCCCAGGAACGCCTTGCAAATCGTCCCTTTTCAGGCCTGTTGTTGATGAACTAGAACCAGACACACGGAGGAAGGCAAAGGAAGGATGAGTGTCCAAAAATCAGGAATGGACGCGCAAGATTCAGATTAAAAGTCACCACATTTGTCTGACAATGGTCACCAGATTGCGTCAAGGCCATAGGGGCTCCACCCACCGTTTTCCCTCTTCGAGGGTCTGGAAAATGCCAGTTGCTGACGGACTCTGAAATAGCTCCGTGTCTGCCTACACGGGTATGAGCGTGTCTTCCCCCTGCCACACCCATTCTTGGTAAAGCCCTGCCTTGCAGTAAGAGAAATGCGGTCAGCAAACGTGATCAGCTCCACACCGTTTCAGTGTGACCGCTCTCGTACTCCAGGGGCCTCACGGGTGTTCGTCTCCAGGCCTGAGAGGCAGAATCCAGTTTATATGTTACAGAAGCAAGGAATTGACTGTAGGGGATTGGTTACACATGTAACAGAGGAGCTGAGAAGTCTAGAAGGACAGTGGGCCAATCAGGGATTAGAAGAAGCATGAAGCCACACCGCCTGTGGGTGGGAAGGGCCGGTGGGGGGTCGGGGGAAGGCAGGCAGGCTTTCAGGTGGGATCAGGAACCACGGACGAGAACCAGCCCCTGACCAGGTGCATGTGCTGGATGAACCCAGCTCAGGGCCCAGGGATGTGGGAGTCTGGCCGCATCCTGCTGTGTGTGGGGGAGGGGTGGGGGAGGGGTCAGGGACTGGTGACAGAGGGACCTGGAGCAAACAATCTCTTAATCTTGGTGTATGCAAGTCATGGTCGACCAAAAAAAAAAAAAAACCCAAAAACAAACTCTTTCAAAAAATCAACATTTCATAGAAAATTCAAGAAAAGGATCAGACATGGGCTCTCTATTTGCTCTCCCTGTGACACAGGGTGACTGTGTTAATCCCTCTGAACTCCACGTGTAAACAAGAATAAGGACAGCACATACCACAGCAAAATGTCACAAGATATCGTGGGGAAAAGACCAGACTTGAAGGGTGGCTTTCACACTAGCGCCTGCAGGCAGGAAGGAGTACTGGTCTAACTTTCCCTCCTCGGTTCTTACACATCGGTCTGACCTGTTCCCCTTCCTATATAAGCGCAGGCATTTCCACCTAATACCTAGTACACAATGCCCAACCCACAATACAGGTACTTCTACAGAAATAAAAGTAATTTTAGACATAAACACAATGCATATATAGACCATACCCTCTCCCTCCACTCCACCTGCCCCTTCCAGAAAATACTTTGGAATCTAGAGAAAAAGAAAGTCCCTGCAAACAAACTTCAAAAGGCTGCCACCTTTGAAAAGATACTCAAATATCCATTTTGAAAACAAAGGGAGCCACACAGTAAATGAGGTCAAATATACATTTGAAAAGAAATTCAAATGTCCCTTTGGAAAGAAGGAGTCACAGGCCCAGCTCCGGAGAACAAAGACAAGCAGGACTCGGAAGGGCTGCAGGTCCTGCAAGCTGTTCTAAGAGGTAAAACCCAAAGCATATTTTTTTTGTTGGTTAAAGTGGGACATGAAGCTCTGTTGATGGCGAAGGGCCTGATTTTAATATCAGAGGAGGAAATAAGTTAATGCGAAAACCACACTGGAATGGAAAAAAGCACTCACAAAATGCTAAGCACCACTGTCCGTGTGCGTGTGTGTGCGTGTGTGTGTACGTATGTGTGTTTGTGAGGGTAATTTTACGGTGTGTAAATTGGTACCTCTCCTCCTCTGGGGCTTGCTTTCCTGGATCTAAAATGATAGGAGGATTGGGCAAACGGGGGGGAGGGGGGAGGAGGGAGAAAACGGGTAGATAAAAACATTTTGGCAGCCCCACGCCATGACAGATTTTATGTGGCAATCAGCTGGAGGTGTGAGACGGGTGAGTTGTGTTTGTTTTTAAACTTCGACAGTTAAAATGCCAACGTTTGCTAGTAATGCTCACACATCGGAGCTGTGGAGTCTGTGCATGGGCAGATGTCACTCCTGTGCACGCTGGCATTTCACGGAGCGGGCGCAGAGAGGGAGGCGGCCACTCCCGGGAAGTGTCCTGTATCCCTGCTCCGCCGGAGGTCTGACATTGCCCGTGGAAAGTCGCCCACGTGCTCACAGACGTTGTCTGCCATGGATGTGGCAGGCGCCAGGCTGGGCCACTGACTGTCAATGTCCCTGGTCCCTTTTTTAAACCGCATTCCTCTCCCCAAGATCCCTCGGCACAGAGTGGTCTGGACTCATTTCCTTGGCAAGGTGTTGCTGGAAGCCAGCTTACTCCTTACTCTTTGCTGAGGGAGGACAAGGCAGGGAGGGACGAGAGAGAGTTAAGCCCTCTGGTGACCCGCAGGTACATCCTTCCTTGTGAGTCTCCTTCCCTTCGGGTGGCCCAGGGATCCAAGCCCGTCTCCGAACTCCAAGCAGGCTGGCCAGTGTCTGAAGGCTCAAGTCAGTGCAAGGTCATGAGTGAGGACAGGATGGTACGGGCTTGGACATCGCGGGTGGCTTTGATGACCTTCAGTTCTGAACAGACCCGGCTGCGGGGACGCACACAAACAGCTACCGTAGCAGTGGGCTGGCTGTTCCTGCCATTTGTTCACGCGTTGCTTTTTTAAGCAGCAAAGCCTTTTCTTTGAGAATAGTACCCTGTGGCGTACACCCTTGAGCTCTGGCTCCAAAACCCAAGGGGCACGGAGCGCAAGGAAGGGAGGCGGACAGGCGTGTTGAGAGGAGAAAGGGGCAGTTAGGAGTCCTAAGATTTTGGTCAGAGAAAGGTGATCCCCAGTGACATGGTGACAGAATCTCAGACTTGGAGGGACCAGCTGTAAGTGCCAGTTTGGGTCAACCACTCACACCCCTGGGTGGCCTGCGCCATCTCAGACAAGTCATGCGATCTTCTCCGCCTCGGTTTCCTGACCTGTCACATCATGGCCCCGGACCTGCCAAGCTCCCTTGGCAGGGACAGTGAGGATTTGGTGAGTGTTTTAAAGCATTTTGTAAACGTGAAAGTGTGGATACATAAAAGAGATTGCTATCTGGTGCGATTCTCTCTAGAGATGAGGCAGCAGCTGAAGTTTTCCAGTTCCCCAGTCGCCCAGGCCTGAACTTCGTACCCAGCACCCCCCCCAAAAAAAATAGTTTGGGTGGATATTTAGTGCACACAACTTATTTATTTAAGTAGTTTTGTTTTTTTTTTCCTAGTTGGCCTGCAGGCGGGGAAGGAAGTGAGTAGAGCTGGGAGTGGGGATTCCATCTTGTGTTCAGACTCTTTGCTCGAGAGGCAAAGCCCCAGAGGACCTCGCGCCCCACGCCCAGTCTCAGCCAAATTTTAACCTTTCTGCTCACCCCTTTGGGCCACCCGGTTGCTGCAGAATGAGGCAAACCTGGCAACAGAAGTATATTGAACCCCAAAGTCACTCATTCATTTGTTTCTTTAGTCAACAAATACTATTGCATGCCTGCTGCATGCCAGGCTCTGACCAGGAGCAGGAGACTTGGTCATAATTAAAGTTAGCCAAGCCCTTGCCTTCCTCCACTTTGTATTCTAGGGAGGGCGGAGATAACACCTAACCAAGCAAGGACCTCGTATTTCAGGTGGCTGAAGGGGTTTGAAAGAGGTAAACTGGGACTATCTGGGACTCGGAGGGCACTGTAGAGATTACGGCTCAGGGGACTTACCTGAGCAGTGACATTTGAGCTGACAGCGAAAGGGCGCAGAGGAACAAGCTTTGGGAGAGGAAGAGTTTGGGAGAGAGGGGCCTAGAAGGTAGCCAGTTCAAAGGTGCTGAGGCAGCCACGGGTTCAGGACGCAGACTCCAGGGTGGCCGAACAGCAAGAAGAGTGTGGAGATGTGAAGGTGCGGGGGAGGCGGGGTCACATCATCACGGGGCCTGGGAGGCCTTGCTGGAGGTGGCAGTTTTGTCCCGTGTCTAACAGGTAAAGAAGTGACAGGACATTCAGGTTGGGGGTTCCTGCCGCGGGCGGCCACTGTTTCCCACAAGTCCTGTGTCACAGCCCCCACGGGCAGTGGTGCAACCGCCTGGTTACTTGTCTGCCCCCACGCCCTGGAGTGTGAGTTTTTTGAGGGCAAGATCTACGACCCTTTCATCATTGAATCTCTAACACCTAGTCCAGTGCCTGACACGGGCTAACGACGTCAAATAAGTTTCTTGAATTGAACCAGATTTGGAAAGTTCACGGAAATGCTGAGGGAGCAGCTGGCAAATACCCAAGGAATCAGATGCTCAGGGCTGAAGGGGTTCAAAGCAGAAGCTTGTTGCTTTCAGTTGGGGTAGTCAGGGAAGGCTGCCTGGAAGAGGGGGCCTTGAGTAAGAGACCTTAAGGATGAGTAGGAGGTACATAAAAGCCAGGAAGGGGAATCTAGGCAGCAGAAGCCATGTGTTCAAAGACTGCCAGCCTCTTAAAGAATTAAAACTGGTTAGTGTTCAAATCAGCGCTTCCAAAGCTAAGTGGATTAGAAACAGACACAACAGATAATTCTGGAAGAACAGAAAAACTCGAGCTCTCCCCGGTGTAGGTCCACCCTTCAGGTTTACGCAGTTGTCTGGGTATGCCCTGGTGTGGGGTGTGGGTGGGGGCTCAGAAAAGAGTGTCCCGTTCCATCAGCTGGTAAATCTCATCTCCGGCTATGACAGCCAGACCGCCGACAGCCCCATCCCTCATAACACCCCAATATTTCTTGATAGACACGCCTGTTGTCTTATGTGCAGTGGAATTGTGATCGCCTGTATTTAAAACTAATGGATTTGAAATAACCTGCAGGCTTCCACTTTAATGAGAGTTAGATTAATGAAAAAGGACCTTTTGCCTCAGATTGCATGGCAACATTTTCAAATTACATTCCTGGAACAGAGAATTCACTTATTCAGAGTAATTGGATGCTGACTTGGGTTAATACGTACAATGTCCTTAAATGAAAATGTTCTATTGTAAGTGGGACTGTATGATACCTGAGGCTTTCTCAATAGATTTGCTCGGACTCTGAGTTAATTATACTGCCTGCTATTTTTTGAATGAATTCAAGCATGAATTCTACACGGTAGAGATTGGGATAATTATATTCAATTCTGCTGGGTGCCCCGCTGAAAGAATTGACCTTTTAGATAAAACGAGTCTCCGGAGCAAGAAACCTGAAGAAAGTCGACACAAAGCCGTGCAGACGCAGGAGCAGGGAGTCTTAAGTAAGAGGGGGGACGGGGGAGGGGCAGGGGGCAGGCTGGAGGAACAGTGGCATCAGCGAGATTGATTTTTTGTCACGGGAAAGTATTTCTGTTTTGCAGCTTGTTTTGTATCCTTGGTACATAGAGGTATAATTTAAAGCCATTGATTTTACTAAGCTGTGTTCTCATCAGTAACACAGCTAAAAAGTAGCAGCCTGGAGAACGAGAGGCGGAGACAAAAAACAAACTCTGGATGTGCGGTGCCCCCAGGAGTGAGCGGACCTGGGTGAGCACGGGCGAGTGTAGCCCTGGCCATCAGGACACCCTGCCTCCCATCCTGGCCTGGCGCCGAGGGGCTAAGCTCAGACGTCAGACCGCCTTGGGTCTGAAGCCTGGCTCCATGAGACACAAGCTGTGTGGCTTTGGACTAGGTGCTTACCCTCTCTGTGTCTCAGTTCCCTCATTGGCCAAATGGGGTTAACCTCGCAGGGTGGCTGAGAGGATCAAACAGCTACAAAGCACTTCGTATGGTGTGAGTGTCCAGTTGCTGTCGGTCGGTCGCCTTTATTAATACTATGCTTCTTGGGTGTAAAATCTCTCCCTCTCTGCCCCCAGGGGGATGAAAGAAAGGTAGCCCACTAAGAGGATTAAACCCATCAGGAGGATTAAAAATGTTTCTCCTCTTGAGGGGAGGAGGCAACTGTAAGCATCAGGACCCTCTGGACCTTGTGTGTTAGAGAAGTGTCCTTTGAAGGCGGGGACAGGACAGGAGGGGATGTCCAAGCCCTTGTTTCCTGCTCTGCCCGGGGCCAGCCAGGCATGCTACCCAGAGGGCAGCCCACTGTGCCCAACCACAGGGGCGTCCCCCACGCCCGCAGCTTTCTTGAAAGCGGAGAACCGCGTGTTGTCTCCTTGGCCCACGCTCCCCCTCCCAGTTAATACGAGGCCTCATTATTCCGAGTGTCTGAACCGCAGCAGACACATGCAGTGTCCGCCTTCAAGGCCCAGACCACCGCTGGGGTAGAAGGATGACTTCATCCTTGGACGTGACTCTCTGAGTGTTGGTGAAATCTCTTTACTGACAGCGTGCCCATGCTGGTGGGCCTGGCCGCGTTCACCGTCCCCTCTCCCGGTGAAGCTGAGACCCGCCGTCCGTCCTAACCTAACCCTTCCTGCTGCAGAACACACTCGTCTCGTCCCGTCGGTTTTTTCCCCTGCGGCTGCGGTAACAAATCACGGCACACTCGGTGGCTGAAAACAAAGGGAATTCATTCTGTCCCAGTTCTGGAGGCCAGAAGTCTGAAATCAGTGTCAGCGGTCAGAATCCAGGGGTCAGCCACCCTCCCTCCAGAGACATTAGAGAGAAACTGTTCCTTGCCTCTTCCGGCTTCTGGTGGCTGCCAGTGCTCCTTGGCTTTTGGCCGCATCACTCCACCCTTTGCCTCCATACTCCCATCGCCTCCTCTTTTCTGTCTGTGTCAAGTCTCCCTCTGCCTGTCTTCAAAGGACACTTGCGATACCATTTAGGGCCCAGTAGATGTTTTCTTCATCTCAAGATTCTTAACTTAATGACACCTGTGAAACACGTTCCTCATTAGATGACATCGGCAGGTTCCAGGGATCGGGGCCTGATAGCTTCAGGGGGCCACGTTCCGCCCGCCACACCGGCTCACAGGTTCGCGGATGGCCCTCTCCTCTCCACTCTCCAGGAGACTTTAACCTGGTCGGCACCTGGCTTCTCTTCATTCTACAGGTAAGCGTTCCCTGATCACTCACTTGATGTGGGCTTCAGAGGCTTCAGAAGTCAGAATGGGACTTCATCAAAATAAAAAGCTTCTGCACAGCTAAAGAAAACATCAGCAAAATGAAAAGGGAACCAACCGCATGGGAAAATATATTTGCCAATGATACCTCAGATAAGGGTTTGATATCCAAAATATATAAAGAATTCATACAACTCCACTCCAGGAAGACAAACAACCAAATTAAAAATGGGCAAAGGACCTGAACAGACACTTCTCCCAGGAGGCCATACAGAGAGCCCAGAGACCTATGAAAGGATGCTCAGCATCTCTAGCCATCAGGGAGATGCAAATTCAAACCACAACGAGATACCACTTCACACTGGTCAGAATGACCATCATAAACAAACAAGTGCTGGTGAGGCTGTGGGGAGAAGGGAACGCTAGTGCACTGTTGGTGGGAATGCAGCCTGCTGCAGCCACTGTGGAGTGCAGCATGGAAGTTCCTCAGAAAACTAAAAATGGAACTGCCTTTTGACCCAGCAATTCCACTGCTAAGATTATACCCTAAGAACCCTGAAACACCAATCCAAAAGAACCTATGCACTCCAATGCTTATAGCAGCACAATTTACAATAGCCAAGTGCTGGAAGCAACCTAAGCGCTCGTCAGTAAATGAGTGGATAAAAAAACTGTGGTACATTTACATGATGGAATACTACTCAGCAGAAAGAAGGAGCTCCTACCCTTCACGGCAGCATGGATGGAACTGGACAGCATTATGCTAAGTGAAGTAAGCCAGGCGGTGAAAGACAAATACCATATGATCTCACCTATAAGTGAAACCTAATCAACAAAACAAACGAGCAAGCAAAATATAAGCAGAGACATTGAAATAAAGAACAAACTGACAGTAACTGGAGGGGGGAGGAGATCACAGAGGAGGGGGAAATGGTGGGGGGAAAATGGAGGCAACTGTACTTGAACAACAATAAAAAATAATAATAAATAAAACCATTAAAATAAAATATATATACATATAAAGTTAGTCAGATTTATGTATAAAGACTAACATTTGTGACTCAATTTTTCCATCATTTTTCTCTCCTTACAAAGGTTCCAGTCCCTTAAATTTGTACATTATGTGACTGATGCACCATTTATCTAGAGAATACAGTTGTCACTCACTTCACTTAATTAGCTTATGGATTCTAAATTATCTGCCACCATAAAATGTGATTTTATACTGCAGATTACAAAGGTTTTCAGAAATTTAATATGCCCCTTTTAATTGGCGCAAACTACCCTAAAGGATTCATAATATTTTTTACTGCACTTTCATTTAGGCCCCAGAGAGAGGGGGACTGAAGACGTTTAGCAAGAAATGGGATTTGGGTCAGTGAGATTGGTGATGATTCATCTGGAATAAGGCACGTCTGGAGGGCCGGAGTAGTAAATACGGCCATCAGAGGCTGTGTGGGAGCGGCGAGCATCTGAATACATTCTGACTTTCATACCCCAGTCAGTCAGTTTGATGGGCTCACCATGTATTTATGGCACACGGTTCCAAGTTTGCAGCTATGACTAAGAAGAGTCTATTTTCTGCTCTGTTTTTCCAGCCATTAAATCCATAATCTTCTATGTATAAGGTGTCACCACACCTTCCCTTAATGCGTTCTTGGTCCCGCTGAAGGCTGGTGCTGGTCTGCAGCCCGGGTGGCAGGGGCTCAACACAAGCAAGTCGCTCTTTTTGATCCTTAGAATAGGGACGCGCCATGCGCATGCGCGTGCGTGCTCAGTGCGGTTACAGTCACCGTAAAGAGACTGGGTGCTCGGGAGCAACTTCAGGGGTTTCCCCGCTCACCCATCGTAATGTGCTTCAAGTTGAAGTTTACAAACAATGGGCATAAAAGTCTAGAGCCTTCAAGAAAGGGGTTGGGAAGAATCAAATGTCAGGAAGTGTAGGTGGAGCTGTGGGGTCTCCACTCCCCTCCGGAACCGCCTACCTGTCCCAGCAACCAGGGCCTGGTCACCCTGTAAAATCAGGGGGTACGGAGCCCACCCTCACACGATTGCTGTCCTTTGGGGTTAAGGCCGTGAAGGTCTTTGTGGGTGCAAACTAGGAGCTACAGTGAACTTGTAGTACTTTCAGAGTGATTGCTTTTATGGGTTGAGTTTGGCTGTGGGAAGCTGATTCTAGCCTGGAAGGCTTTCCTGGGGGAAAAGACAAAGGGGAGGCCTTTGGTGTGGGGGCGGGGACAGGACCAGGATTGAGAAGGTGCCTAGAGTAGGTAGGGGACTGGAAGAGGGGTGGTGCAGGAAATAAATAAAAAATATCATGATGCCAGATCAGAATGTCACCATTACAGTGACAATCCTAATAATACAAAGGCCTCCATTTGATCGAGTGCCCACTCTGTGCCCGGCACGGTGCTGGACGCAATATTCTCGCTCCTTCGACTCTCCTGCTCTGAATAAATCCCTGTTTATCTCCAGCAGGCACCCGTACAGTGTGGATTTTCTGGGGGCAAACTTTCTTTGCCAACCTTAAAATCCTTCTGCTTTTTCTAGTCAAAAGTCCACACATGGCCGCACTTTAGAAAAAGTGAGAAATAAAAGATAACCAAAAGAAAGCAAAGAAAGCTGGCTCTTCATCCCACCACACAAAGAAACCAGCCAGGTACCTCTTCGGACGCACATGCCCGTGTGTGGGCGCGCATGTGTACATGCACATGAGCAGTGGCGTGGTTGAGCCACAGGGTGTGTGCGTTTAGAATTTCGATAGCTACTGCCGAACACCCCCACCCCCAACGAAGACCAGAGCAGACTTTCCCATCCGCGGCGTGTGAGAACGCCCCTCTCCAACCAGGGGAAGCACGCCGGCTAGGATGGGGGCGTAGAGTTGGGCATCCTGAAATGACCGACTCTCTCTCATCACAGAATGCTGGGAAAGTGATTTAACGGAGCGCTCGGTGTCTGTTTGCTCACGTGACATGTCCATACCACGAGGTGGTTATAGTTTTAAATGAGAGGCTGGTACCACACGTAAATGCGTAATCAGCGCCTTCACACTGAGACCGGCACATGTGTGCCCTCCTGTAGCGGACCCTAGGACGCCCTGCTCTTGTAGCCCTTTATCACTTCCACGGCTGCATGCTGGCCAACTTCTCACGGTCAGAACCTGCATTTTCTGTGCCTGGAGCTTGCTGGCTGCCGGGGCTGCTTTGCTCCCTGTGGCTCATTGCAGGCCAGAAGGGCAGGGGAGTGAATGACCACCCCGCACCCAGCAACCTCGGGCTAGTGTCTGATGGGAATGGCTGTGTGAAAACCCCAGGGGCCTCACCGCCATGTGCCCCCACCCACTTCCTCACTGGCAGTGAGCTCCAGTCACCAGGCTAAGTCACATCACTTCCTCCATCCGTCTTCCTTCTCCCGGCCCCCACTCCTCTCTCTCTAGGTCCCCCCTACTCCCTGTACTCACTCAACTCCGGGTCAGCTTCTGGGGAGTCCAAATCAGGGCAAATGTGAAAGCTTGCCCATCTGTTGTTGTTGTTGTTTTTAAATAATGTTTTCGTGTTCATTTCTTCAATCAGGAGCGGGTTGGCCTTCTTCTCACGTTGCTGGCCACACACCTGGCTGTTCTCTGCTGTCCGCCTGCTCTTGCACTTTGTTCATGAATCTGTCGGGCTGTTTGCCTTCTTATTGATTTGTGGGAGCTCTTTGTCAACAACAGAAATTAGCTCTTTGTCTATTACCTGATGCTGTTTCCCACGTCGCTGCTTAGCTTCTGACTCTGTGGAGGACTCTCTTTTGTTCCTGTTTCTCTCCCTCCTTTTTTCTTCTTACTTTTGGCCGTAAGGAAGTTTAAAATCTTAATATGATCGATAAGAAGATTGGGTCAAAATCACTGTTTCTTTCCCTTCATTTATTGCTCTGGTTTTTCCCATAAAAGAGGCAAGTCGGGTGGGTGGCACCCAGGGAAGGAGGAGCCTCGTCAAAGCACTCTTCTATATATAGATAACTTTATATATATATTATTTTTGAAAACACTCATCTCTACCTGGACATGTGTTATTCACTGATTCGCTTGCTTATTGGTGTTTTCCCAGGAGAATACACCCTTCGTGAAGGCAGGGACTGTGTCCCGATCCCTCGCACCTGACGACACACAGTAGGTGCTCCCAGTGATTGCCAACATGATTTGTTCTGGGAACCAAGGGACCCAGGGTGCACAGGGAGGGAATTGGGGCTGGCCTGTCGGCTGGGAGCAGCCAGAGACCTTTGCCCTTTCTGCGTGGTCATGGTGCCCATGGAATAGATGCCTCCAGTCTTCGGAGAGGGCCAAGGGCTCAGCCTAGACCCTGTCTAGGGCGTCACTTTTGTTTAAAATTCCCAAGGGGGCATCACTACCCTATGATGTCAACCAGAACTTGGGGACTGCTCTGGGGGATGGAGCCAGAAGAGCCACACAGAACAGAAGGGACAGAGAGCCATCTGGAGGGGAGAGCAGAGCCTTAGAGGTGCTGTTGGGAGGAGAAAGAGGGCTCCTTCTCGGTGAGGGCCCCTGAAAGCAGGGGGTGAGTGGCCTTGCACATGCCAGGAACCCCCCACCCCTCCATGCATGGACACACAGGCCAGTCGGCAGAGCTCCGGGAGACAATGTATACAACCAGTGAGAAAACCAGTGAGGTTATCAGATACTATTTTAAAGGCACCATGGAGAAGGAACGGGTGTTATTATATCATTCTCAGTCTTTCCCTCAGTGCCCTTCCCTGTCTTCCTCCTTCTGTCTCCATCCCTGTCTGTCTGTCTGACGCTAGCGCTCAGCCTCTCCTTCTTGCTCTCTGAGGGGTTTAAATTGCATCCTTCTGAGATTCTTTTATGGTGGATGCGTAAACCAACGGTTTTGCATCAGGCTCATCAGCAGTCATGGGAAGGGATTCCATAAAAACTTTCTGAAACCCAATCCAATGAACACCAGCCCATCAGCTGGGTAGAACAAAAGGGCTCTTTAGACTTGAAAAGGTTAGAGAAGACTGCGGGGCCGCGCACGCCGTTCGATTGGGCTCGAAGCTGGGGTTTTAATTTAGTTTTCCTCTTCACCCCATAGAAGTTCCTCACGGCTCAGCGGCTAATGCATTTCCAGCGGAAATTTTGTAAATTATATTGGGAAACATTCTCAGCTAGAATAGATTGTACAAGCTCTCATAATGGCTTCCCGCCGCTGCTCTGGCAATGAGGGGCCCTCGGGGGCGGGCTGTGGGGACGCACAGCCTCAAGGGCTGTGTCCACTTTATCCTGCAGGCTGGCGGCTCTGAGCTCTCGGTGGAGGTCTGTGAGCAGAGCCAGACTCTCCATCAGCCCTAAAAGCTGGGCCTCGGCATGTCCCCCGTACCCTTCTTGTCCGTCCCTCATAAAATCACTGCCCCCACGAGCCTATACGAGGACACGACTCTTCAGCAGTATAACCCTGCCCTAACCATCCTCTGCTCTGAACTCACCTACAAAAGGAAATCCTTTGTTTTCTTCCCAGCCAGGCATGCCTGGGTATGCAAAATGTTGACTCTGGTCTACACCCGTCATGGATATGGTATATACATCCTCGTCTCCCCGCTTCTCTGCTTTCGTTGACCACGGCCTGTTTCTCTCACCAGGGCAAACGCTCAGCCTCCCACCCGGCTCCTGCCTCGCCCCTGGTCCCACTCCCCCACAGACACCACACGGACATGCGTCATCCTCAGGAGTAAGCCCAGCCCCTCTCTCTGACCTGCCCGGTCCTGTGCACAGTCCCTCTGCCACAGGCTTCCGACGACAGTGAACTCCAGGGCGCAGAGCACACAGTGCGACCTCTGAGCAGGCAGGTCTTCCCCATCTGGGCACGAAGCAGGGAGAGTTCGTGTATTTACCCATTTGTCGATTCAGGAGGCACAGCCACTGAGAGAGTAGCCAAGTGACTGCTTCAAAGAGTTTTACCCACTCATACATTCAGCAAGCAGTTATTATGTGCCCACTGCATACCCTGCACTGTGCTAGCTACTCCCAAAGACAAGGAAAAGAGGAAGGGAGCAGAACCGAATGTCCATGGGGTTCCAGATAGCGTGCCGACCTTCGCATGCAGTTTCCTGCTGTGTCCTCGGAGCACCCTCGTGAGGAACCTGCGATTCTTAGAGAGAGACATGACACAGCTTGCCCAAGGCCACACAGCGGGAAGAGGCGGAGGAGGAGCAGGGCCCTGTGCTAGCCGGCTCCACATGCCACCCCTTTTCCCCAAGTTCTCACCCTCCCAGGGCTCACTCTGAGTCATCGTTGATGCTGATAGGAGTTATTGGGTTGTCTACTTTAAAAACTCTTCCTGGAATATAACAAACCTACAAACACGCACACATAAATTCATTGGGGTGCAGATCAGTGAACTTCCACAGATGAGTGCACCCACGTACGCACAATCCGATCAACAGAGAGTGTGCTGGAGCCCCCGCGAACCCGGCCCACCCCCTTTCAGTCACTGTCCCTCCCTCTCAGGGAGGCTGCTCTCCTGGTTTCTAACAGCATGGGCTAGTTTGGAACTTGACATCCGCGGAATCATACAGGACAGACTCTCATGTCAGACTTTTTTCCCATTTACCGTAAAGTTTGTGAGCTTCAGCCATCTTGCCATGCATGGTGGAGGTCTTCGTTTTCAGGGCTGAATAACATTCCATTGTGTGAATATACCTCCAGCTACTAATCTGTTCACTGCTGATGAATAGCGGGGCACTTTCCAGTTTTGTGCGGTTACAAATGGCACTCCTGTGTACCAGGAACCTGCCAGCACGTGGTTTCCGGTGGACATGGGGACGCATTCCTGTGGGGTGCACACCAAGGAGCATGTAAGCAGTTTCTCACTGCATTCCTCCAGAGACCCGATGAGCTGGTATAATTATGAACCTAATTTGATCAACGCATGAGCTAAGGCTTGACGCAATGTTTCAAGGTCCCTTGGGCAGAAAGCAGCCGACCACACCTGAACCGCTGCCCTGGACATCAACGCTCTGTGCCTCAGCTTCCTCACCCAGGAACTTCCACGCCCCAAACAGACTAGCAGGACCCGCGTTAAGAGAGGTGGCTGAGCAAGGGGTGGCTAAGGGCAGAGACGCTGGAGCTGGACCTCCTGGCCTCAAATCCCAGCATGGCCACTTCAACACTGTGTGACTTGCCACAAGTTGCTTCACCCCCCTGTGCCTTAGTTTCCTCCTCTGTAACTTAGGGGTGGGGGTGAGCATTAAATGGGTTAATACATTCAAAATTCCTAGAGCAGGCCCAGCACCCGCAGACCCACAATAAATGTTAGTTCGACATTATTAATACAGTGGGTTACAGTCCATGGTTACTGAACAGAGCAAAATAGCCTGAAAGTCGGCTTAAGACCGCGGGGTGCACACCTGGTTGGTAGAGCTCGGAGGGAGTGGGGAGTTCTTTGAGTCCCAAGTGCCCACTTTCTGGAGGGGAAAGCTGAGGCTGATGGGGGCAGACAGGCCTTACTTGGGGCCGCAGAGCAGTTAATGGTGGGGTGGGGACCTGCGGACCGTGGGCTGGGCTCTTTGCTGACGCCTGCAGTGCTGTGAGGTAAGGAAACGCTCCAGACTCATTCCTTTGGCTCCATTAAAAAGCTGTTAAATCAACAGTAGGACTTTTCAACCCTACCTCCCCCTCCAGCTGTGGACCTTGGTCGGTCCTTAAAGTCCCACTGTCGGGAGAAGCCGTCCAGCAAGGGTGAGCCATCCCTTCAGATTCCCTTTGCCCTAGAGTCTCCCTTCGCTCCCAGGCCATGGGGACAGCTGGTGCCATTCCCAGCCACCTGTGCTCAGTTCCCCCGCGGGGACCGTTCCACAGGCCCAGGTGGTTTCCTGAGATGCCGCGTCGCAGATGGAGAACAGGGATACAGGAGCCCACACCTGACCTGAAGCCATGATGGTCCCAAAAGGGGACATGGGCTATTATTTCAGGCAAGAGTGGACAAAAATTGCAAACAATCTCCAACTGATGTTCATAGCAAATCGATGATGGCGATCGTGTGTACTGACACACACAGGCACACTCATGCACAAACACTCAGACACCTATCTTGTTTACCCCCAAGGCTACTTATACTAGAGGCTTAGTAAGTGACTGAAAACACATATGTTTAATATGCTTGGGACTCTGCCGTAGTCCGCTGGAGAGCTGCGGAATGGGAGTCGCATGGATCTGACCTTGAGTCTCAATTCTACCCGTTTGAAAGCCCAAACGCAAACGCCAGCAGGAGGCTGCAGGTCATATAAATTTGTGAGAGAGGGGGACCAGCCGCCCAGAACGGGGCTCCCCACTCACTCTAAGGGGGCAACCTCTGCTCACATCGGCTGTCTGATGCCAAATAGCAAATCTGGAATTTTTTTAAGGGAGGAGGGAGTCAAGTTTTCTGATTTTCAAATGTTGGAAGCTCGTAAAACACATAAGCCGCACACACAAGACAAAAAAGCTCTGTGTGTGCCAAACAAAACAGAGCCAAGGTCACGTGAGTTGGTCCTCAGGCCCCTCGGTCAGGGAAGCACGGGTCTGTCGCCGAGCGTCCCCGTGCCCCAGTGTCCTCGCTGGAGAGCGAGGAGGCCACTCCCTGCCCCAGTTTGCTCCCCAGGTGCCACTGGGGCACCAGAGCAGGGAACGGAGCAAGGCCTGCCTTCCCGGGAGGCAGCCACCAACACCGACACAGCGAAACCGTGCCCACGCCTGTGCGTGGGACAGACATGACACATCCACCACCAACGTCCCAGCCTGTCCCGGTCTTGTCCACCTCTGCTCTCTTTGGGGGAAAACTCGAGAATCTGCCACTTTGCATCCAGTGGGATGGAAAATGGGACCAGATTGACATTTCTTTTCCTCGAGGCCTCATTTTCTGTTCTAGTCATTAAATAGAATTTTGCCTTAAGATGATTAATAAGCCCGAATCCATATAGCAAGTTATAGATTAACAGTTGTGGGCCCCACAGGCAAGAGCAAAAGCAACGTCATGATTGCATTTCATTCATCAAATCTCTAATACGAACGGCTTTGCTTCCATGCCTTTGCCTTCCAATTCTGAACAACAGGCACTTCCTGGGACTCGGTGTGGCTTAACAACACCCTTGCCCCCCCCTCCCCCCGCCAGTGAACGTGTTCACCTGCAGGGAGAAATGTCACCTGGATTTACAGTAGCCCATTGAGCACGGAAAGGAAATCTCGGAAACACCGCTTGGGCTTGCGGGGACCTGGCCGGGCAACGCTCAGCAGGAAAAGGCCATTGGGAGACTCCGGTTTTCAGCCTGCCTCTACAAAAATACCCAAACGATACTTTTGCAAGTTATACGCCTGCAATTAGTCCAAAAACAACAGCCCGAAATAGATGAACCAATGGGCCCGGAAACGATTTTCCTTCGAGGGTAATGTCTTCTGCAGCACACCAGCTGCGGGAGTGATTTACACGTGGGCCTTGAAGGTACTATGGGCTGCCCCACAGACATGGCCCTGGGCCTCGGGGCCTTGCATGCTCCCCTGCCCCCTCCCCCTCCCCCGGCTGAGGCTGGCCCTGCCTCCCGTGGCACGTTGTGCAGACTGTGGGCCCTTTCACATGCCCGTGTGCCGCCTTTCCCTCCGCCCCTAAGTGCACCTTAGACGTCTCCAAGGCTCCCGCGTCCTCTTCCTCTCTGCTCAGCTCTAGACGTTTTTCCAACCCACTCAGCACTTCCAGCAGCCGTGGTTCGAGCCAGCAGCGCCTGACCTCTGGTGAACTCATTCTCTGCCCTCCTTAGAAAGCCCCTGGGTCCCTAGCCACTGCCCTGGCCTCCCGCGGTGAGCTCACGGGACCTGGGAGCCCAGGTGAGCAGACAGGATGCCAGCGTCTGCCAGGAGGCCTTCGGAAGGGTCTGCGCAGTGCTTTGCATCCTCCGGCGAGTATTTACTGTGTGCCAGGCTCTGTGCCAGGGGCTGAGAATGTGACACTGAATAAGGTCCCTTCTAGAGGCACAAGAGGGCAAAAGCAAAACGACGCCGGGACCCACTGCCGTGAGTTGTTCTGAGTACACCAAAGAAAACAAACAAGGGCATAGGTGAAAGGGGACACAGGGGACAAGGGGTGGGGCAAGGGGTGAGCCCTGCTCCCCTCTGCCTCCGGAATACTCATACGAATGAGACAAAGTGGCCCCTGTGGGCAGACACAGGCGTGTGGACTCAGGAGCAATGGTGCCTTTGGGGAAGAAGCCTCATCTGCTCGGGGACCCTCTTGTTCATCTTCCCGGTGGTCCCGGGCATCCAGAGCTCTCCCCAAGGCCGTGCTTCTGATGCGCCCATTTTCCTGCCAGCCTTCCTCATTGTCTGCCTTTCACAGCCGCCCTGGGGAGACAGATGAGGGTGTGGGTGGTCCCAGGCCCGGTCTCTGACAACCGTCTGTGCTCTTGGTCACCTTCCCTGATTCTTCCTTTGTTGTCCTTCCGAGTCTCCGCCTTCTCTTCGTTTCCAGCTGCAGCCTCCTGGAATGGACAGCTGCAGCTCCCCACTCACTTCACCACAAGATGGTCCGGTTCCTCACCCATGCCACATGGGACTCCAGCTGCCCTACTCAGTCTCCTCCAGAGAGACACGGTGGAGAAGTCACAAGGCGTCCCCGCAGACGCCAGGTAGGACAGCCGGCTCTGTGCCGCAGAGGAGGGTCAAGTTGAGACCTGTCCTGCAGTGGCTTCGGGTCCCTCAGAACCCACTGCCTACAGCCTCGGGAAAAAGCACTGCCCAGATGTTTGGCCAGCTGTCAGCTGTCACCCGGCCCCTGCCCCTCCCCTCCCTCTCTCCAGAAGCCTCTGTCCCTCTGTCCTCTGGGCTCCCAAACCACAGGGCTGGCAGGCTCCTCGCTGCTCTCAGCAGCTGGACAAAAGGCCTTGGGAAGGTGACAGTTTTCAGGGGGAAGCGTCGTGCTGAGGGCCAGATTCGGGAGGTCCCTGATGTCAAGTTCTAGAACAACGAGCCATGCCTGGGGTTTCTTTAGATTTTCTTGACTTTTCTTTCTTCCTTCAGCTCAGGTGAATAAAGAAAGACAGCAGGAACCTGTCTAGGTTGGGTGTGTAGCCTGGGAACCAGGCGCCCTTTGTGACCACACGAGCCAGGCTTTGCCCGAGTCCTTGGGGGGGAGTGCTCCGGCAGCCCCCCAGCACTCCCCCCCAAAACCCATATTTTCTGTCTTGACTCTTATTTTTATCCCCCAGCTTACGTCAGCAGCAGTAGCCCCCCCCTTACCCACAGGGGGTACATTCCGAGGTCCCCAGCGGGTGCCTGAAATCACAGACAGTGCTGAACCCTGCGTACACCATGCTTTTCCCTACAAATACATACTCGTGGTTAAGCTTAATTTGTAAATTAGGCATGGTGTGGGATGGACAGCAATCACTGATAACAAAACAGAAAGATCATAACGAGGTAGGGTAATAAGTTATGTGATTGGCGCCTCTCTCTCAAAATGCCTACTGTGCTGTACTCGCCCTTCTCCTGGTGATGGAGGTGACCATGTGCCTACGTGATGGCGTGAAGTGGGGTGAGTGACGTGGGCCGGGGACGCAATGCTACTGGTGGCCTTGTGATGGTTTCAGGATGGCCATCGATCCACGACGATGGACTGCGGGGAACCGAAACTGTGGCATCGAGACTGCAGAGGAGGGGAAGGCTGCCGCAGCCCAGCTGGCTTTGGCAAGGCAGCTGGCACGGTGCTGGGGGAGAGTCAGCCACAGGCAAGAGCACCGTTTCCTCGGTCCCCGTCACAACAGGCAGAACAGCCGCTGCATGTGACGGGGAGCCCGCCTGGCTGGAGCGCCTCTCTCCCCTCCCCTCCCCGATGTGCATGGCACTGGGGTGCAACCTGGTGAAGGCGCAGGTCCCAGGGGCCGGGGGGGTTGGGGGAGAACTGAGTGTGCCAGAACAATCGTCGCAGAAGCTGCCTGCAGGTTTTCTCCGAAGTTCTCGTTAACTTCCATCATGGGCACGCAGAAATCAAGTCAGCCAAGGTGGGAGGGGATGTGCCGTGTGAGGGAAGAAAATGAACTTGAGGATCAAATAATCGACTCCTCGCTGTGCAGCTCTAGGAAATTTGCATGGCCTCTCTGAGCCTCAGTTTCTGTATCTATAAAGTGTGGGTAGTAATCCTTCCCTTTCCAGGTTCAGTGAGATGATGTTAAGTAAGGTAAGTTAACAATACAACCCCTTTGTCTGAAATTAAATAGGGCTGCGGCAGTTTGCAGCTGCTCTACCAAGAGGCAGAATCTATTTCCCTACCTCTGAATGTGGGCCGGCCTTCATGGCTGGTTTTGACCAATAAAACACGGTGAAAGCGCTGTCATGTGACTTCGGAAGCGAGGCCTTAAAGGGCAATGCAGCTTCTGCCTTGGCTCTGGTGGAAGCTGGCCCCGCCTCCTGGAGGGTGAGAAGCCACATGGAGGGGCACCAGGGTGCCCAGCCCAATGCCCAGCACTCACACTAGACACGTGAAGGAGCCGTCTTCCAGCCTAACTGACCTTCTAGCTGGCTCAAGTCAGCTGACAGAACCGTGAAGAATAAACCATCGCTGTTGCTTTGAGTCATCAAGTTTGGGGTGGTTTGTCACAGGGCAAAGGCTACCAGACATGGTTGTCCATATAGACGGATGGACTTGAATAATATTAGAGGTGAAAGTCCTTCGGAAAATGCAGCATGTGTTTTTAGGCACAAGCCGCTATCATGATTATTATTACTACTATTCACACTGATCAGCTGCTACAATAACTAAGGTAACACAGCACAACAATCGTTGTTGGTTGGCGACTTCCTGCCTGTCCCCCGGGAGGAGACCGCGGTCAGCTGGAAGAGGCTTGGGCAGGCTCAGAGAAGTGGCGACCTTCTCTGCACACACACACTTTAAACCTCTGTCCTCCCCGTGTCTGTAATGGCTCTGCATTGCCTCATTCGGCCACCTGGGACGGCACCATGGACCCTATTAAATTGCCGTACGTGGCAGCGTGCACTCCAGTGCCATGCTCTCGGCTGCCTGTGTGGGGCACAGAGCCTATTTTTAGTGTTTTACATCTATAATTATGTATGTTTCACTGCCTCTCAAATGCATATTTGCGCTGGGGAGAGGTTAGGGTTATGTAATCTCAGCTATTTTTGTTCGATAGGGCCACTGTGTCACATCAACCTGCTGTGTCTCCTTCAGCCAGAGCGCGCCGCCCAGCCGCCTCTTCCTCGCTCGTGGAAACGGGGATGAGATTTAAAACCTACGTGCCGGTGAAGCGTAATCACTGACAGGCGAACTGGTGTTTAAGGATGGAGACCGGTTCTGCTCTTAAAGGCCAGTTCGGTCTGTGAATCAACTTGTGATTTTGACAAAGCAGCCAATCAACTGGGTATAGTGCTGGTCTTAAGGGAATGGCATCGACCGTGCTGACTGGCTGGATCAGGTTCCTAAGGTGACATGCCCTTGACCGAGAAGCTTCTGCAGTGGCAGCTTCTACCCCAGAAGGAAGGAGAACCGGCAATATTGAGGCTGAGCAGTGGGGCCCTGGCCTGGACGACGGAGCAGATGACCCAGGGAAGCCCCAGCTGTGGATAACCGAAGGTCTAGGCAGCGTCCATGGGACTTAGAGTGGCCCAGGCAGGGACACAGGTGGGGGGCATGGCAGCTGGGCAGCCAGCAATAGGAAGCAAGCAGGGCTGGGCCGGGATCTCAGGCCGGGGAGAACCAGGTTTCAGAAAATGCCCCAAAAGAGTCGGCTGTGCCTGAGGGAAATACACAATATTTGACTCACTCGCTCATTCAATAGATATTGGCAAAGCAGTCCCTGCAGACCAGACACTATCCTAGTTGCTAGGGAAACATAGAATTTTCCCTAAGCATCCAGCTTCCAGGGTTTTTTTCCCCCTGTGTACTAAAGTATCCAAGTAGAAAACTTAGAAAATAGAGAAAGCATGAAGAGGAAAATTAATCTCTCGGATGCTTGCCTCTTATAGATAATCTTTGTTAATATCTGGTATATATCCTCCTTGTTTGTACATAATATATATATCCTTAATCTCAGAATTGTGACCCAATCACATCACTTTTTTCATTTCGTTTTATATTCTGAGAAGTTTCTTCTGCTTCCAATATCCTCTATGAATATGACTTTAAATGGATGGAGAGAATTCCATCTCAGAAACACACAGTAAATTATTTAACCAGCTCACAATTGTCGATCATCAAAGTTGTTCCAGATAAAGAAGTTTACCTCCCCCTCACATTGTCATTTATGTCAACATGCCAACTGGTATTTTTATGAAAAATGAAAAAACATCTAAATAGTCGGTTGTCTCCTATTGGAGCTGCGCGTCAGAACACAAGTGAGTGAAAGTTACAGAATTACAGCAAATAACCTTCAATTTGCTCTAATTTGTACAGAAATTCTGAAACGTCTGCGCTGCTAATACATTATTTTAACTATTATTACTTTCAGGAAGATAATAACCAGCGTTGGCAAGGGATGAAGAGAAACGAACACTTCCATATTTCTGGTGAGAGTTCAAGTTCTCATTCTGTTCAAAGACGTTAAAATGCTCAGCCCCAGCATTTTACCTTCTAAGAACTTATGTTAAGGAATTAGTATTAGGGATGTGTGCACAGATGTATGGAAAACAATATTTATATCAGCATTATTTTTTGTGCTTAATACACAGGAACTTCTAAAAACGGAAGCTGTAATTATCAGTATTATTATCATCAATTCCTTTTCCAGCCCCATCTGGCTTTTAGAAAAAGAATATTATAATTAATATATTTCTACACTGTGTGTCATCTCTTTCCAGAATTATTTTTTGACACTTACATTGTTTCATAATCATGTTAACTGCAGCTATTGAGAAACTAACTAAGTTTGGGGGTTCTTTGTTCACCAGTGTTTCTTTTCTGCGGCTTTTTCTCAGATCCGAAGAATTTATCTTGCTTCATTTTTCAGCCACCTGTAGTACTTCTTTGATTATTATTTTTTCAAGAAAGTAATAGCCGCAGCACCTGTCCTGAGTCTCTCCACGTAAGACCACTCCCCTGCAAAAACGGCACTTAGCTGCATACACAGTTCTAGGCTCTCCGTCTCTTTCCCTCCCAAGCCTTTAGATTTTGAACTCTTTTATCTTAGCCTTTGCTGAGCGGTGTGGCCAAATGGAATTTCTTCCCCCTTTTTTGAAGGAATGTGGGGTTTCTTCCCCAGATGACGACATTTTTATAGGATTTCAAAATTTTCTTTTAAAAATGCAAACACTATATCCATGTGTGTTGCCAAGAATACTCACAGGGTTGGCACGCCTTTTCTTAAAGAGCCAGGAGACTTGGTGGGTCGCAGCGTTTCTGTCCCAACCACGCAATTCTGCTGCTGTAGCTGGGAGCAGCCATAGAGAATGTGTCAATGAACAGGCGGCATGGCATTTAAATAAAACTTTATTGACAAAAACAGGTAACTGGCCCAAAGGATATAGCTTGCCTTGAGATGCTAAAGGCACAAGTCTTTCCTTAGCTCGGGGGAATTTTTTATCCTATCTTCAATCATTTTTCTCCTTCAGTTGTTCTATTGTCACCGTTTCAAATTGCTCCTACATCAATATTGGGCGTGTGGCTGGCAGTAGGTAGCCTTGGCATTCCCTCCCTCCCCATCCCTCCCTCACTCCCTCCCTGCATCCCTCTTCCTCTTTGCCTTTATCTCCATCTTTTCTCATTTTCTCCATTTATTTTCTCCTTTTCATTGATTTCCAGGAGCATTCCTTGAGCTCATTTCTTATTCACAGATTCCGTTTTCTGCGCTGTTAAATCAGCTCTTCCGGCCTTGATGGCTTCAGCAAATTTCCACCATGTTTTTCACTGAGGAAGTATCTTTCTGATTTTCAGGGTTTTATCCATTAAAAAAAGAGCCAAATCTAATCTCATGGGAAATGCTCAGATTAGAGATTTCTTTCTTGTTTCTTGGAAGAGTTTTACATCATGAGGGAATGTTTGATTTGCTTTCCCAGAATAAGCCCCGTTTTTGAATTCGCAGAACGTTTTCGCATATCTGTTCAATCTCTTACTGGATTCCTGGCTGGAGAAAACGGCTTGGCCGCTATTAGAAACTGGGGAAGATTCCGTCGGAATCCTTCCTTCGAAACTGTCCTCGGTGAGGGAAAAAGGGCTTCTTTGGTTGTTGGACAGTGTGAAATTTTAGTGGGGGCGTTCAGATGACCATGAGCAGAAGTGAGCTCCTGGGCAGGTGAAGGTGTAGCAGAGAATTCACGTTTTTCTGGAAGCTCCCCTTCACCCCAAGCAGGCATCAGGGCTGTGACATGTGGTGCCATTGGTGGGGCGGAGGTCTGCTCACCGTTTTTATAACCCCCACCCCACCCTCCACATCTCCCTGGTCCCTCTTCCGGGCGGGAGCTCCGTTCTGCTGATGGCAGGGAAGGTGACCGCTGCCCCAAGCATTCCCGTCTCTGCTGTGATGACAACAGCCCTAAAGGAAGGTACCAAGTCCCTTCACTGCCACAACTGCTCTCATCATGAGTCCCCTCAGCCACACCTGTCACTTCAGCCACCTGAAGGCCAGATGTTCACAGTGTCATTGGCTGCCCCTTATGGGCAGCAGTGGGGTGATCCCCAAAGTCCTTGAATCTGCCCTGTGCCAACTGCTCCATGGTCCACTTTAATAAATAAGGGGAGGGGGTCTTCATACTCTTCGGGAATCTTTTCCATTTCTGAACCCTCTCTATGCCTGCACTGGACTACAGGCTTGCTACTTCTTTATTTCAACCACTTTCTCTCTCCATTATACCTTTTTAAAAAATTGTCCAAGTTCCTTTTCCACCATGGCCTAGTACACTGATAGACATCAGTGTTTCCTTCCTTCTTGCCTCCCTCCCTCTCTCCCTCCCTCCCTCACTTCCTTCCTTCCTCCTTCCCACCCTCCCTCCCTCCCTTCCTTCCTTCCTTCCTCCTTCCCTCCCTCCCTTCCTTCCTCCTTCCTGCCCTCCCTCCCTTCCTTCCTTCCTTCCTTCCTCCGTCCCTCCCTTTCCTTCCTTCCTTCCGAAAACTTGGTCCTAACGAGGTTTTGAGAGGACGAGAATTAAGCAGATACAATCAAACTGCCATCCTGAAATGGAAGCCACAGTTTGTTCCTGATTCCTTGTGACAACCTGAATGAACAATCTTGGGAAATTTTCTCTTGCTCCGTGCAGTAACTCAATCTTGTTAGAAGACACCTGTGGCCGTCCTTTTGCTGAACAGTTCTGCCTTCTCGTAGTCCTGTGATTTTTTCTTTGCTTGCTTCTGTTTACCCATCACTAGTTCTGGGGGAGCGCGTGTCGGTCCCCGTCAGAATCGCTCAGGCCAGGGTGATGGGAGAAAGCAGGGGATTCAATTGAGGGAGTTTTGTTTTGTTGACTCAACGATCAGAAGCTGAAGGAAAGGACACTAGGTAGAAATGGGAAGGGGAAGGAGTTCCTGTGCGGTGTTCGGTGTTTGTGTCAGGGGTCTTTCTAGCACAAGTGACACAAGTTCAGCTCAGGCTGTGTGAGGTGAGGAAAGAAAATTGGGGGTTGTTCTGGTATCAAGTCAAGCTGGCCTCAGAGAACAAGCGATGTCCTGGAGAATCCAGCGTCTTCCCCTCACTCGGTCCCGCCCTCCGCTCGGCTCCCTTCCCGCACGGGCTCACGTGGGGGCCCCTGGACGTACTGGGTGCTCCGGTGGCTGCAACAGCTCTGGCCGCCTGTCCCTGCGGTTCAGTTCCAGCCACTCAGAGTGTGGGTCTTCCCTTTGGTTCCCACTGAACTTTTTAAAAATCATTTCATTGATTTTTTAATAGAGAGAGCGGGATTTGTTGTTCCACTTATCGATGCATTCATTGGTCGTTTCTTGCACGTGCCAACCGGAGAGCGAACCCACAACCTTGGCGTATCTGAATGATGCTCTAAGCAACAGAGTTACCCAACCAGGGCTAAACTTTTTTTTGATAACAGCTTTATTGAGATGTGATTCATACACCATACAGTGCACTCATTTAAAGCGTAACCTTCAATGGTTGTAGTACAGGCACAAAATTGTGTGACCATCAGCACAATCAATTTTAGAACCTTTTCGTCATCTCAGAATGGTACCCCACACCCACTAGCAGTCACTGCCACTGGCCCCGTCCCCCATACCGAGGCTGTCTGTATAGATCGGTCCATTCTGGACCTTTCAAATAAACAGAATCATATAATATGGGGTCCTTTCTGACTGACTTCTTTCTCTTAGCATAATGTTTTCAAGATTCATTTGTGCTCCGCCATGTATCAAAACTTCCTTCCTTTTTACGGCTGGGTAACATGCATTGTATGGACACGCCACATTCTGCTTATCCATTCATGCGTCAACGGACACGGGGTGGTTTCCACCTTTAGGCTGGCATCATGCTACCGTGCACATTCATGTACACCGTGTGAACATGTGGTTTCATTTCTCTGAGGCATATATTTAGAAGTGGAATTGCTGGGTTGCATAGTTATCCTGTATTTAACCTTCGGGGGAACGGCCTGGCTGTTTCCAAAGCAGCTGCACCATTCCACCATCCCCTCAGCAGCGTTCTGGGGTTCTAATTGCCCCACGTCCTTGCCAACCTTGGTTATTTTCTACCTCGTTGGTTAGAGCCACCCTAGTGGTGTGAAGAGATACCTCACTGTGGATTCCCAGGAAACTTTTGAGAGCCTTTCTGATTGGATCACCCTGGGTGATGTGACCATTCATGAACCAATCCCTGTGGCCAAGTCCACTTTGTGCTGGATTGACCCGACCTAGGTCATGAACTCCACCCTAGAAACTCACCAAGACCACATGAACTCAGAACGAAGGAAGGACTGATTCCAAGTTTAAAATCAGAGCCATTACTAGGGAAGACAAAGAACAAACACCTACTAACCCTCAGCAGCCAGCCAGGAGTCTGTGGGGGCAATGCCCCAACCCTGCCTGGCACGGTCGTCTGCTTCAGGGACAAGTCCCAGGGCGCCCCTGCTGTGGGTGTCCCTCCTGCTGTGCCCTCAGCACCTGACACATCAAGATATCTTGGAGTCTGCCCCGAGCTAGGTCTCATATCCCCATCTCAATCCCTCTGCCCTTTCCGCCTCTGCCTCTCTCTCCACCCCCTCCCCCCATGTCATGTGGTCACCTCCAAGGAGCAGCCTGCTCCTGCTGAGCTGGCTGAGCTGTCTGAGCGGAGAGGGGCGGCACTGCTTCCCTTACTCCTGAGTCTGGGGGCTGTGCTCTCGCGGGCGGTGGTCCTGAGCTGCGGGCCTGCAGCATGCTGTGTGTCTTGCTTGAGTCGGAACAAAAGGCCAGGCTGGACGCCTGCAGGATGGATCAACACACCCATACATTTGCTACTGAAAAAAAAAAAAAAGAATAAAAAGATATTGATTATGTGGCATTGAAGTGCCTGGGGCTTTCACAGACATTCAGAATTGGACACATCACTCAAGATCAATGGCCGGTTTTACGTCTCTAACCCAAAAAGTCCCAGCGCCGCGCTGTCCCCACACAGAGGGTGAGGAGCATGGGCCCCAACACCTGGCATGCCGTCCAGGTGCCTCTGACACAGGGGCTCATGTCTCCACAGCCAGAGGACAGCGGTGGGTAAATACAAGGATGTTCAGGAAGGCAGAATCAATGGTTTCTGATGCTGTTGCCTAAAAGGGCAGCCTCATGGAGCCACCATGTCGAATGGCTGGGATAGACCCCCAGTGGGGGGCCACTGGTAAAGGGAGGCAGAGGGGCGGGCGCCGAGGTTGGAAACGAAGAAGAGTTGAGTGCCTATCTGGGGCCTGGGGCTGGACTGGATGCCCACGAGTTCCCCTCAGTCTTTGTTACAGGCCCGTGGGCTGATGGGTAGCACCCAGTTTACAGGGGAAGAAACAGTCAGTTGCTTCCTCGACTGAACGGGAGCTTGGCCTCAGCCAGCGGCGATGGACCAGATGAACTCTACGGGGGCATTATTTCCGAAGAATTTTCACACGTGTGTGCATGCGCCTTTGCACATGCACCCAAACATCTTACTAGCGTGGGGACAAACAGAAGCAGAGCAGAAGAGCGTCACCGTTACACCGATGGGTTCTGACAGCCTGAGATTCAATCTTGGTTTCACTAATTACTAGCTGTGACTTTGAACTAGTCACATAGCTTGCCTGTGCCTCAGTGTCTGCACCTGTAAAATGGGGTAGTCATAATAACATCCACATCCAGGGGTCTTAGGAAGATTAGAAGGGTTAATGCGGGTCAAGTTTAGCACATAGCCAGCGTTTGATCAAGGCTAGCTAACTTTGCAATAGCGGACAAGCAGACCTAACGGAGAATACGCCTGCAGCCCAGCTGAGATGCAGGTCTATCTGTGCGTTGCAACAGAGATTCTAGCTCCATTGGACAGAGGTAAACTGAAACCCACCCTGGCATCCCAGCCACATGCGTGTGGCTGCAACTTAGTGCCCACCTCCCAGGCAGTGGACTCCTCCCCATCCCTCTAGCCTCCCCTCCAACCCCCCCGCCCCCCCCCAGCTCCACGGCATCTTGAGCAGTCGGGATGGTCCCTACTGGAGCCCCCCAAATGGGTGAGTCTGCAGCCTCTCTCAGTGCCCCAGCTCTCGTAACCCCCGCAGGGATGATTTTCGCCCCTCTGACACCTTCTTCGTTCACAGGCACATGCGCATTTGCTGGGCAGACTTGTACCAAGTTCTGTCTCTTAATTCTGTGGCAGGACGAGACAGCTAATCTGTTTTGACATGCTCTGTGAACGGCCCTCTCAGATCAGTATACGGAAGAAGTCATCCATAAGCCATGCCTTTTATACACGTGTACTGGGGTGTACACAAGAACGCGTTCTAGGGGCCGAGGGGCTGAAGAATAACAGCCGCTATTACGGTCTCCGCATTCAGTCCACATATCAAATCCCCTTTCAATGAGGCCGGTTCCATCAGCTGTCAGATTCTATTAAATACACCCCTCAGACCCACTGACCAGCTGACAGGAGAGAAACTCAAAACCATACACCCACCATTAGCATCATAAAATGTGAAATCAGCTGGGAGGAATGGCAACAGAACTGAAAACAGAAGAGATGAAAATCTGGATGCCCTTGTGTGCTTTGAAATAGAAACCCCGAGAGTTACAAACACACCCATAAAAAACTGAGGTTTAAAAAAAAACAAACCACAACAAGAACAAAACAAAGGTTGTCCTGTTGCGGCCTTCATAACATAGAATGGCTCTTGTACCTTTTGTTAGTGGGAGATTTGCATAAATGTTTCATGAGGTTAATGCCCGTGTAAACAGGAAGGTTTATTAGGAGGCAGCTGTGCTGGCTTCCCAGCTAACACGCTGGTCCTTCCAAGTCAGTGACATAGAACCTCTCGGAAGGTCGCGGCAGTTAAAATATTCGAGTGAGGGCTGTGACCCTATTTTTCACGTTTTGCAAATTCCCTGGTCTTACCTGAGAATTTCCGAAGCAGGTAAATGTGGGGGAAGGCTGACACCCTGGGAGGAGGTAGAGGTTCCCTTGGACACAGAGCTCTGGGCCAGCCGAGGACCTGGCTCCTGGAAAGTGAAGCAAAAACGTCTGCGTGTTGGCCGGATCTGCTCCACCCCTGGCTGAGATGTTCGCTTCCTACGCGAGGGGAAAAAAATCTGTACTTAAAACCTACGAAGAAGCAGCAGCAGCGGACCCAAATGGCCATGGCTTTGTCCAGCTGCAATCCTATCACGATATTGGTTCCATATGGGGCCTTTTAAAGCCAAAAAAAAAAAAAGTTATGGGACCAATAATTTTTAATGAAACTTGGCTTAGCTCACAAGCAGGTCTCACAGATGAAGCAGAATCCAATCTGGAAACATGAAACATGCCATTTCAACGGCAGAAGACCCCAATGGAGACGAGTTTTGCGCAACCCATTTGACGCGAGGGGGCACCTAGGTCGTGTGTCTTTAACCGTGTGTGTCTGAGAAAGGCTTCCCTTTCTCTAGTGGATGTCGCAAGACCATTTCAGAAGCGGGAACCTCACTGATCCTGCCTTTTGAGTTGGACTTTTGATGGAAATTTTTAGCAAAATGGGTGTACTAGTCAGCCTGGGCTGCCATAACAAAATATCACAGACTGGATGACTTAAACAACAGAAATTTATTTCTCAGGGTTCTGGAGGCTGAAACGGCCAAAATCAAGGTGCCCGCTGATTCTGTGCCCTGGTGAGGGTCTGCTTCCTGTTCACAGGATTGGGGCGGGGAGACAGACAGACAGACAGACAGACAGAAAGCTCCTGGTGTCTAATCTTATAAGGCCACTAATCCCGTCCTGAGGGCCCCACCCCCGTGACCTCATCTAAACTTGATGACCTCCCCAAGGCCCTTTCCCCCACTACCAGCACTTTAGGAGTTAGGGTGACAACCTATGAAACTGGGGGACACAATTCAGTCCATAACAGTGTTCTGGAAACCTCTTGTCCCCCTAAAATTTTGGAAAATTCTGGGTGCAGAAAGTTTCAGACAATATGGGAGGTTTTCTCTTCTCTCTCTGTCACACACCCACACACATCACTTTCGCGTGAGGATCCTGAACCTCAGCACTATTGACATTTTGCTCTGGACCGTTTTTACTGCAGGGAGCTGCCCTGTGCCTCTCCTGGCTGTGACAACCAAACACGTCTCCAGATATCACCGAATGTCCCTTAGGGGATGAAATTGTCCCCCTCTCCCCCACCACTGAGAACCACTGACTTTAGTGTTTTCCAACCTGTCGACATCTGTTGGCTGCCACATCCGGCTGTCCTCTGTAGGATCACTGGCATGAGGACCAGGGTGACTTCTGATTTACATGTCAACTAACTCAGTTCCTCTCCAATGGCCCAGCTTGGTGTGTGCTGGACAACCCTCCGTGGTAGAACACAGAGGGGAACGCCGGCCTATAAGCAGAGGCAAGCGCCGTCCATGCAACCCTGGAATAAGAGGGGCTGCAGGAGGGTCCTCTGGGCCAGCTCCCGGTCCTCTGATGGCATGACCAGGTCCAAGGAGAACTTACCCTGCTGTCACAGGCACGAAGGTGGGGAAAGAGGACCTTCCCAGCACCTTCCACTTGTCGCTGCCTCCCACGTCACTCTGCTCTGGATGCCCTGATGCTCTTATTGCCATTCGAAATTATCTTGCATATTATCCATATGTTTACATTTGTCTTTATTTTCAATGGACTGTCTCCCCTCCAGAAGGCAAACTCAAGAACAGCAAAGACTTGGCTTGCTTTAAGTGGCTGTGTGGTCAGCCAGACTTGGGGACCTGGGTCTCATACTGAACTCCATGTTCTGCTGCTGATTAGCTTTGTTGACCTTAAACCATCACTTAGCTTTACTAAGCCTCAGCTTCCTCCTCTGTATTTATTTATACAATAAGTGAGTAAAACAAACAAGCCTAGTTTCTATCCAATAGGACTAAATGAAACAGTGCTTTTCATATAATATGGGCTCGTCAAATATAAGCTATTACCATTCGCCACTGTAATTATAACACATAGAGTCGTTCCTGGGACTGAAGAACACAATCACTACTCGTGAAATGAATGAAAGAGCAAACTCCATTGTGTCTGTCTCTGACTTGCAATTCTTCCTGTTGATAATTACCTCTCTATCCAAACCCCTTTTCTATTTTCACACGAGCCGGGAAGCAAAGGTCTAATCCAACGTTTGTTTCTAAGCAAGGAATTATAGCACTCAGATAAAGATGAAAACTCCGGGCTTGGGGACAATATACCGCCAGTCATTTTTCAGGGTGACCTCCCACGTTCTCTGCAAGAACTCCAGTGTGCTCTGAAGTCCAGCTTGGGGCTGGCCCAGAGAATCGCCTTGTGGGTAGGTGGGGATCAGTCAATGCCCCAAAGCAGGCAGAAGTTGGAGACGTGCGGCAGTGAGGGAAGCGTGTGGCGTTTGGTGGGGGGCGGGACTGAGGCTCTGGAATAGAGACACAAGACGGCCGGCACATGGTCTCCCTCAGCCTCCTCCCGCATCCCAGTGGCAAATCAGCATTTGTGAGAAGTGTGCTCAATCAGAGAAGGAAAAGAGATGTAATTATGTAATTTCTAATGAATTCTGAAGGAAACAAAGAATTTAAGGAGGAGAACTCTGGAGACGCCCAGAGAGCTAAAGCCTGTCCGAGCATCTGAGCTGCCCCTAAGAAGATGCATAGCTGATCAAACATTTGTGTGGATCACAGGGGGCACCCCCATCCCCTGAGAATGCTCAAGAGGAAGCAGAAAAACTCGGGAGTCCCAGGAAACACTGTCCGACTTTTATTAAATAAATTGCACGCTCCTCTCAGCTTCCACCAGCATCAATAATATCAACTTTTGGACAAACAGCTCTCTCTGGGGAACGGGTTCTGAGACTCGCTCCTAATCTTCTTTCTTTGAAGTATCCAAGGGCTTAAAGGCAGGTGTCAATATCTGCGGCCTCTGGCCTTTGCGGGGGGTGGGGCGTGAAAGGGTCCTGCTATGGAGGGGAGTGAGACCACCAGCATCTACAGCCTGCCTTTCACTCAGGCTGTTTTCATCCAGTCAGCTTCCAGGGTACCCCAGATGGCACCTGCCCACATGAGGTAGAATCCCCCGAAGATCTCTGCGTCCCATGACCTCCGTGCCCTTCCGGCTCTGCCACGGGCCACACTCATGGGTCTTCACTTTGAAGAGTAAAAAAGCAGCAAAGGCCTGTGATTGTGAGCACACGCCTTGGACTGAAATTTCTAAAAGACCAGTTATGATGTTTGCTACACCATTAACTAACTCCTTGGAAAATGAATAGGAGAAATACATTTATTAATCTTTTTCTAAATTCTTTTTAGCAGCGTGTCCCCAGTGTGCTGATAGTACCGGCCGTGGGCATTCAGGACGGGTGTGTTAGGTGTGCCACGGGCCCTGTGCTGAGCACGCCACAGCCTTCGTCCTGTGTGTGCTCTGCACCAGCCCCGTGAGATAAGTAGTAGTATTCCTATTTTATTAGATCCAGACCCGATGTTTTTAACCTATGAGCTATTAACTTTTTGTGGTCATATGAGTTTGTAAAACTCAGAGTTAACCAAGATTAATGGGTTTTGTTACTATAGAAATTCTTAGCCTTTTACTATAGCTACATCCATTCGAAATCTCCAAGAGGGAGGACGGGCAACGCATTTTTCTACAGGATGAGTTTCTGTGCCAATGCGTTTCCAAGGATTATCGTTGTGTGAGGACAGGAAGGCTGCACTTCTAAGGAAACCGGCGATCACTGCTTTGCAGGTAAGACACAATGCCACAGAGCTGATTGTTGAATGATTTTTTTTTTTTGTTAATAAATCATTATATTTCTACAAACAACTTGAAAAATTGTAAGTATCCAAACCAAAACTTTGGCAGAGCCTGGTTCATGGCATGCTGGATGCCAAAGTCATAAGAATACTTAGGCAGAACTTTTCACTGTTTATGAAGTCTTTCATCTTCTCTTTGATTTTACCCGCTAAGCAGTTTCCCGTCCTATGGGATCTTCTCTTGTGGTTGGAAGAGAATCTGCCAGCAGAAACCCTACAATCCTATCCCAGAGCAGAAGTCAGCAAATTACAGCCAGGAGGCTGAATCTGGCCCACCACTTGTCTTCCTAAATAAAGTTTTATTGGAATATACTCATGCTCATTCATTTTGAACACACCATCTTTTGCTGCTTTCATACTACAACAGCAGAGTTGAGCATTCATGACACAGACTGTATGTCCTGCAAAGCCTAAAATATTTACTGTTTGACCCTTTACAGAAAAAGGTTTGTTGACCTCTGCCCTGGAGCTACCTATTTACAGTGGTTATAGAGCTTTGTTGCAATGCAGAACTTCTCCAGTAGGGGCCGCTGCCTTACCCATGAGGTGTTCAATTTGAGGCAAGCAGCCACCAAGACTTACTCTTTAAATTCAGCACTCCTAGTGTATGTTCTCCCCAGTGGGGAGAAGGAAAAAGACATGAGCATTTATTGAGCTATGGTTATGTATCTGGAAAGGTGTGTAGATTGTCTCATTTGCAACTACCTGGATAAGTGAGTATGATCCCATTTTATGGAGGAAGAAAACAGATTAAAAAAGCTGAAGTATTTGACCAGGTGATACGGTGAAGAACTTGCATCTCAAACTCTGACCCAACAGTGGGAGCTGATTCTGTGGGACTGGTAGAGGATGTAGGATGCACTATTAACCTAGCCCAGACTCAAATCCTAGCCCCGTCACAGACTAGCTTTATGATGTGGGCAAGTGACTTAACTTTGTGACTCAATGTTCTCAGCTGTGAAATGGGAGGAAAAACAGTACTTTCCTCTTAAGTGCTGCCGTGGGGACTACATAAGTTAATTTATGTAAAGTTGTTTGAATGATGCTTGGCACATTAAGGACGCAGAGCAAATACAGGCTGTCTGGCTACCAGCGGTGCTCGGTAAATGGAATCTTCCCATTGGCTGTTTCCTAGCCTCCTGCTCTCAGAACCTGGACCGCCAGAAATGCTAAAGTTTGCTGAGTGGAAGAAGGCAAGCCAAGAGGAGGCCAGTGGGGATGGCGTGAGAGCCAGGAGGAGGAGGGAACAGAGAGAGAAGCTCAGACCACGATGACAGGCAAAGTGGACAGCCTGCCTGAGCCAAGAATCCTGGTCTCATCTGCTCGAATCCAGGCACACGCTGCAGTCCCCAAGCTCTAGCAAACATTTCAACCCTGATTTAAGTCCATTCACATCCAAGCCTGCCTTCCTCCCTGGCCTGGCTCAGAGACTCTGGGAAGGCCACGCTTTGGGGCTCTCCCTGAAAACTGTTCTCCTAAAGCAAACACACGTGACTTAGGCAGGTTCCTAAGAAAGAAATCACAGGGAAAGTAGCACGTCCAATAATGCCTAAATCCCTTACATCTCTCCAGGGGCACCTGGGGCCTGGCTGTGCACCCAGACGATGACTGGTCTCCAAGCTGCGGGGCCTGGGGAGGCTGCTGTGGCCCCTTGACTGGACATGTCACCTCTGCCGGCCTGTGACTCCAAGGCGGCGAAGGTGTTTGTTCATAAACAGCAGCACGTAGCGGAGCAGGCCCCTCCCCAATTCCATGTCCTATGGACCCCATCCTCCTGCAGGATAGATTTCAAAGCAGCCCCCGGAAGGTCTTCTCTCTGGATTTGTGACTCTCTTTCCCCACCTTCTTGCTCATTGAAAGTGGTACCCCACATCCCCAGCTCAGGGCATCCAGCCCTTACCTCCTCCCTACAAAATACAGCTGGGTCTTCCTTGCATCCTTGCTTCTGAGACCCCCGAGCAGAGGGGCAGAGGGTCTGGGCTCTGTGGAGGGGGGTGGCTGAGAGGGCAGAGCTGATGTCTTCCGGAGCTTCCCACACCAACGTCTGTCCCACGCAGGTGAACGTGCTGCTCCCAACATGATAAATCTCACCCCAGTCCTGCTGACTTGGGCTCACTAATTGCCCGATGGCATTTTCTTTGTTAAGCTTCACTGTGATCGTCACCCTTTCCGTTGAACCGAGAGTAGAAATATTCTGCCAGCCACGACCCAGATGCAGCAGCCTGATGCGTGGCTTCCCTGACCCTTCCTGGTGGGGGTAGGTGCAGGGAGCATTGTGCAGGCCCCCCGGTATCCTGGTCCCTGAAATCGAGCTCTGCAGAGGGCTCCCTGGGGCAGCTGTGGTGCACAAACCCCGGGAGATGCCACGCCCCCTGGAAGGGAGCAGGGCATAACCTGGGCACATGCAGAGTGGCCCTGGGCAACTCCATTCCGAATCTAGGGGTTCTGATGGGCAAGATGCAGAGGACCCAGCAAGCCTGTTTGTCAAAAGCTGTAGCAACCGGAGCAAGGCCCAGAAGGAGAGTGCCCAAATCCACAACCCCATTCTGCGCTGTGCTGTTTGATGCTACCCCGTCTGCCTCCTTGGTCATGTCCTCTGAGAGAGGCATCTCTAGTTTTAGCTGACCAAGCTCAGCGGTCAAATGATACCCAGGGAGAGAGGGGCAGCCTGGGTACCACTGGCCGACTGGAATGCCACCTGGGTAAGAGGAGACCCCGTGGAAGACAGGGTGCCTTGCTAAGAGGGGCAGGGACAGAACGAACCACAGGGAGGTCTTCTCACCCCAAACTGCACACTCCCCCTCAGCAAGAGACGAAGCACTCTTATCAGCTGAAGAATTCAGCCAGCCGGGCAGGGTCGCATACCGCACGGTGGCTGGGCCTGGCTCGGCTGTCTAGCCAAGAACAGGCCACCCTTTGTTCTGCGTTGACTGGGGTTGCTGCTTGGGGATGGAGGATCCAGCGCGGGTGCAATTATGGGATTTTTTAAAGGTATAGAAATTGTATCTCCCACCTTGGATCTCGGGAAAATAACTGAGGAAGGGAACGCGATGTGAAAGGAACAAGTGGAGTCATTTTCCCTGTTGGCGACTCCTCTTCCCCAAAGCCACCCTGTGAGCTCATGTCGTGCTTTCCTGTCACGGCAGGAGCCGGCAGTGGTGTGACACGCTGCGCTTGCCTCTTCCAGCTCTGTTTACCTCACCTGGGGGCTTGTCCTCTAAGGACTTAGAACTCTAAGGGCTTGGAGTTTGAAGAATCCTTACAGGTCATTGACCCATCCATCCATCCATCCACCATCCTTCCATCCATCCTTCCATCCACCATCCTTCCATCCATCCTTCCATACACCTATTCACCCACCCACCCACTCACCTACCTACCCATACATCCATCTATCCATCCATCCATCTATCCATCCATCCATCTATTCATCCATCCATCTATTCATCCACCCATCTGTTTAGCCACTCATCCATCCATTCATCTGTCCATATATTCATCAATCCATCTACCTTCCCACTCATCCACCCACTCATCCATCTATCCATCTGTCCGTCCATCCATTCAACCAAGAAACATTTATTGAGCACTTAGCACGTGCCACCCAGTGGCGAACAAGGGAGACTAAGTGCCTGCTTCCATGGAACTGACATGCGATTGGGGAAGATGGATAGTAAACCAGCCAGCAAATAAATAAACAAACAAAAAATCATTAAAAGATTGTGACAAGTGCCCAGAAAGAGAAAAACTAAGGAAATGCAAGAACAAATGCAGAGGCCTGGGGAGATCAGGAGAGACCTCTCCAAGAAGGTGAGACTTAAGCTGAACACTGATTGACAGGGAGTGAATCATACTAAAAAATGGGAGAAAGGTTTCTGGGCAGAGAGAACAGCACGCCTTGAGTGGAAGCTCTGAAGTGGGCATGAGTTCGAGGGCCGGAAAGGAGGCCAGCGCGGCTGGACCAGAGTGAACTGGGCGGGAACCACTTGTCCGTATGAAAGGCTGCAGATAATCCAATAGAAAATAAACCGAAGCAGAGAGGTTCAGAGGAAGTCAGTTTAAAACCACCGATAGGATCCGACTGCTGGCAGAAGCCCTTCCCCGTCATACTCAGCATTCGTGGGAATGCTTTGGTGATGCTGAAAATCTGCCCTGTCTGGAGAGGGGGGCTGTTGTGTCCAGCAGGGCCCTCGGGAAGACATGCCTCCCCGAACAAAAAGCCCACGTGTGCACAGAAGGATTGACAGACACACCGTCGGCCGAATCTCGCTGTGGTTCCCCCTCCCCGCAGCGGCAGGCTTATCCCAGCTGGTTCTCCCAAATAGCGTACGGGACATATTTCAGACCAGGAGACTTTGAAGTATATGTTCTCTTAAGGCTTTACAATGTCAAGCTTCATAACCCAAGAACTGGCTTGCTAGCTTCCTACTTTAAATTGCTCATAATTTGAAACATGCAAACATTTCCACTTTATCAAGCAGGGCTACTAAACATATTATTGCTGGAACCTGCATGTTTTATGGTCTCTATACAGCCAGGGAGCTGAGTTTTATTAAAATAGACTGTTAAGAGGCTCAACTCATTATGGAATCTTCCAGGCCCTGGAATGAAAGAGTTTTGTTTATTCTAAGGGCAGGGGGAGAAAGGGCTGGGAAGAGGGTGGGGATGAGTGTGTGTGAGTGTGTGTGTGTGTGTGTGTGAGAGAGAGAGAGATGGGAGAAAGCGGAGACCACCAACAGTCTCCATGCCCCTCCCACCGACTTCTGTGTCCAAGGCCCAGATTTGTTCACGGGGCTGTGGACCATGAGTTTGTGCCTTACAGCCGAGGGGGGGTCTGGCTTCAGGACAGCTGGAAATTAGGAAAAAAGGGATGATTCTTCCCTTGGGGACAAAAAAAAAAAAAAGAAAAAGAAAAGAAAAGAGGCTCAGGGTCTCCACCAAGAATGTTGACGACGAGAGCTGACAAAGCGGCAGGTCCCACGCAGGGAGGCGGCTGAACCGAGGCCGGACCGCACCTGCCCTGCCTGCACTGCTGGGCTGGGGCCAGTTCGCTGATGTGAAGGACCAGACCCTGCCCCAAAACCCTCCGGTACGTTCGCAGAGCCTTCTGTGCTCACTTCGGCAGAGACGGCGGGCTGCTGGCCCCACCAGATCTCATCACTCTGTTTGTCCCTGCGCTGGCCTTGCAGAGAGGAAAGGCCCTGAGATGGCAAGGGTGCAGAGGGACCCAGCTGTCCTCCCATCCCAGCTGAGTCTGCACATAGACTGTCACCCCAGATGCCACTGGGCAGCCATTGCATGAGAGACCCCAAGTGAGGCCAGCAGAAGAAAAGCCCGGCTGGACCCAGGCAAGCCACAGAAACATGAAAAACCATGAATGGCTGTGGCTGCGTCAGGTCGCTGAGGTCTGTGTTGGGTGGTTAGGTAGTGACAAAGAGCCCGAACACCGCACTTCCCTCCCTTCCTCCTCTTGGGGTTTTGGGAAAAGCATTTCTCCAAGAAGACCAAGATGTCTTCCAGCTTTCCTGATCAAAATGGCGCTGCTAATGAGAATGACAGCCGTCATTTATCAAACATCTAGAATGGACCAGGCACCGCTTCTGAAGGTTTTCTGTGTCGTCTGAGGTAGTCGATGACTTGTCCCCATTTTGCAGATGAGGAAACTGAGGCTCGGACTCTGATTACAAAGTTCTTACTTTTTTCAATCGGCACCCAAGGACTCTGCCCTTGTTAGAGGGGAAGGAAGAAAGGAAGCTCACAAGATAAACGATATGAGAGAAAAACATCGATTGGTTGCCTCCCATATGCACATGGACCGGGGATTGAACCCCAAACCTAGGTATGTGCCCTAACCAGGCATCAAACCTGCAACTTTTTGGTTACAGGACAATGCTTTGACCAACTGAGCCACACCAGCCAGGGCACAGAGTCCCTGTTTTCGATTGCTACTCAGCACTAATCACGGCCAGCTCCTGCAGCCAGGGCTGGTATGCTGCACCACGGCTGTGAGACGCTCAGTAACCTTAGCTGGTGCACATCACGCCCGGAGCAGCTCTGCACTCGCCCTTCATCCCATTTTTGCTAAGTAACACCTGGTGGCCAGGAACTGTGCTGGATAGTAGCCATGTCCCCAGAGCCTGGCAGAAGCCCACAGCCCTCCCTCCTGTACAGGCTGTCACCGTCCTGGCCAAGCCTCCTACAGTCGCCAATGACACCTTTAATCCCTGCGACTGTGGTGCCTGATGCCATGGGTGAGCTACATGAACGACCAGTGCCCACGAAATGGGCTTATGGCCAATTTACACATGCATAGCAAGACCCGGTTGGGTGGATGGATGGACGATGGATGGAAAGAAGGATGGATGGATGGACAGATGGAAGGATGGACAGACGGATGGATAAACAAATCACATTCTGCCACACACACCTGTTAAGAAACTCTCTCTGGACTAGCTCCCGTAGAGTTTTGCACATTATAAGAAGCGTCATTCTCACCAACCTATGATTTTTCATTTGGCGCGGGTGCCGGGCAAAGCAGGCTGGGGACTCAGATCCGGCCGAGGAGGAGGTTGGAAAGGTGTTAACAAGCTATAAATGACCTTCCTGGCCTATTCGGGCATAAGTAATGTCCCCAAATTGCCTACAGTCAAAACTGCCAATTCGGAGCTGATTGCTATGAATCAGGCTCCCCGCGACGCCATAATGTGATCAATTTCTCATTTCGCTGAATAAATAAGCTGGAAGATGGGGAGCTGTCTGTGACCCGCCGTTAACCTTCCGCCTCATTATTCATATCAGACCTATGACACACATGTACGAAATCCCTGGTTCAATCTTAGCTAATTATTTGTTAGGACGGAAGGCTCTGTGAAGTGTTACTGATGTGGTACAAGCGTCCAGGGACCTCCAGGCGGGGAGAGATCAGGCTGAGAAAGCCTTTGTCTGGAAGGAGGGAGGCCGAGGGGCAGGTGCCCTTTCTTCCCGGCCACGTGCTCATGGTCAGCGCGTTCCGGCCCTTGCACACGCACGTCTGCCTCCGAGCGGGATGCACGCCCCAGTAATTGCTGACATCTTCCGCTTCTGTTCACTTCCATCTTTTTATCGTTCTTCGTGAAGATCACCCCCATAGACCAGTTCTTTCACTGGGATTCAGTCCAGGGTGGTCGTTCTCCTCCCCCTGCCCCACACGACATCACCCTGGTCTGGACGTCCAGGGCACAGGCTTCAGGAAGCGTGAAAAACTTCCGTTCCGATGGCCGGCTGCCTCGGGAGAGGTTTCTCGGGAAGCTGCAGAAGTGGGTTCATGTGAACAGGAGGGGTTTTGCAGGTGTGGCTGGAAGAGCTGCTGGGGACTGTCGACCTGGCCTGGGGCCATGCGGCTCCCCTGGGAGAGGACGCCATTGGCTCAGCCTGGAAGACCCGGGGCCTGTCCCCAAGAGGGCCTGCCAGCTGCCCTTGCCGGAGGTCCATCTGGAAAGCAGTGTGGTGGACACCCAAGGAATCTCCCAAGACTGGAAGGGCATGAGCAAAGTCTTTTTCTGTGTTTCTTTAAGAGAACAGAGGCCTTTGCTACGCAGGGGCTGTCACATTGCCTGGGTGAAGGTCTCGTCCTTCTTCCTTTCCCTGAGAATTTCCCCCAAGCACTCATGCCTCAGACTTACGGAATCAGCACGTCCATTCATTCCGTTCAATGTATGAATTTGGAATGCAGGTCACTCACTGGGCCAGACTTCGAAGGCAGAGTTACGGAGGAACCACAGTATCAGGCGCAGTCCTGTCCTCATGGAATCCTCGGTCCCGTGTGCAGACAGATAATATCTAAGATGTGATGGTGATGAGCCTCCAGTTAGGGGAACGTCATGGGCGTGGGGGACACAGAGGAAGAGGAAGAGGGGCCCTGTGAGGGGTCATGGAGGCTTCCTGGAGCTAACCCTGGAGGATGGAAAGCTGGGGTGCAGGGACGAGGGAGACGGGGCCAGGATGGTGGGGGTGGAGACTGTCCCACTAGAAGTGGCAGCGGCATTGAGGGCGGCTCAGAGGTGAGCGGGAATGTGGCAGCAGGAGGCCAGTTTGGTTACAAGGAGTGAAGAAAGAGGCCAAAGACTTAAGTAAAACCCAGTCAGGAAGAGCCTTATTCATCTACGCCTGAGTGTGAATATTCCAATTTGGGGTGGGGGCGTGGCCTCCATGACTAGATCTGCTAGGAGGACAGGGGCTCTGTCTTATTCACCCAGTCTCCCCAGTGCTTTGCACACAATTGTGTTGCATGCATAACCCTATGACATGAATAAGTCAGTGTTGAAGTCACCACCCCCTGGAGGGGTCCCCCAAGGGGCTTCTCTGAGATGCTGAGAAGGGTCAGTCCGCGGATGACAGAACAGGGCACTCGGCTGTCCCTGGTGCTCCCCCCGCAGCACACCTGCCTCGGACTGGCCGCTCCTCCCCAGCCCCTCTGCACATCCCTGAGGCCAGGGAAGGGCCAGGCACCAGGACGGCCAGCAGAGGTTTGCTTGGTGATGAATGACTAAATGACCGAATGAGCAGCCTGGGGTCAGGGCCAGGAGTGGAGCCTGGCCAGAGGGAGCTGTGGAACCATGAGGAGTAACGTCGTTATCACGATCAGAGTGACCACTCACTGACTGCTTACGCTGTGGCAGACGCAGTCTAATCTTTTCACATCCATTACCTCATTCATTCCTCCCCACCTCCCCCCATGAATCGGTACTACTGTATTATGATCCCCACTTTACATGGGGGGCAGCCAGACCCAGAGAGCCCTAGACGACACGGAAAGGACGTAGAGCAGCAGGATGAGAATCCAGACCACTAGCCTGCCGGCCCACTCCAGGCTGTCCCGTGACTAGGACCTCAAACCCTAGCTGGTGGTGGGTCGCGTTGGGTCCACGTGCCCCGTGGAGGAGGGCCTTCTAGACACCTATCTGCAAGGAAGAAGAAGAAGATGAAATAATCACCCGGGGGACCTTTGTGTCTGGCGGGGAAGGTGGAGCCTCTCTCTCCCAATATGTTGGGAGATCCCGGCTGGGGAAGCAAAGCCGTCCCTACCTCCGTGTTGATGGCCAGGGACCAACAAGTTCTCTCAAGATAAAACACCAATGAGTTTTGCCCAGCTGGTGTAGCTCAGTGGATTGATTGCGAGCTGGGAACCAGAGGGTCCCGGTTCGATTCCCAGTCGGGGCACATGCCTGGGTTGCAGGCCAGGTCCCCAGTGAGGGCCATGTGAGAGGCAACCGTACATTGCTCTTTCTCCCTCCCTTCACCTCTCTCTAAAAATAAATAAATAAAATCTTAAAAAAAAAAAACACCAATGAGTTTAGACTTCATTCTTTTTTTCACACATTAATTCAACCATTGTATTGCATTCCTACTGTTTTAGGGGCTGAAGTTCCCACAGGGCAAGGGGTAGAAAGGACCCTTGTTCCCCTGGAACTGGGGCACATTCCAGAAGCCAGTCTAAAGAGCAGGGTCTGAGGCTCCTCTGTGGGTTTTGGAGGACTAAGGAAGGCGGGAGCAGGCCAAGTGAGGGTGCTGGGGTACAGTGCGGGGCGGGGGGCAGGGAGAGCAGCAGCCTGGCTTTAAGGAACCAAGGTCGCAGGACCAAGAGGCGGGCAGTGCAGGTGGAGAGTGGGTCTCTGGAGGAGGGAGCAGAGCCTATGCCCAGACTGAAGAAGGAAGTCGATTGCCCCGAGGCACCCAGCTCTGCTCACTGCTCAGCCCACTGCAGGCTGCACGCTCAGATACTGCTTTCCAGAGCAGATGTCCTGTCCAAGTCCACACCAGGCCCCCCGAGGGCCAGCAGTGGCCCTCGGCAGACCGCTTCAGAAACACGTCCCCAAGGCGTCTCCACCAGGCAGAAGAAGCTTGGACCCCCTGACCCTGGTGGGGCCGCACGGCTGGTGGCTGGTCTTAGGGGCTGGAGGCTCAAGGGCCCTTGGCCACCTGCCACCCTCACACCCGAGCGGAGTGGGGAACAGCCGCCTCACAGCTCTGGGAAGAAGTGGCCTGGAGCCCTTTCTCTCACCTATCTTTAACGTCCCCGTCCTAAAGTCACCTTCAGGTGCGGTTCAAATTCACCACAGACTCCACCTAAAAATGTTTCTTGTGTCTCCATTTCTTAGGATGCCTCCCCAAATCTGTGACGAATATTCACTAACGGGCTGACACTGCCGCAGAGCAAGGTCCAGGCTGGGTCCTCCCAGGGCTGAGCCCCGACCGGCAGGAAGCGAGCGAGAGGAAGTTCATGCAAAGAAAAATGAGGGCCTCTCTCCCGACTCAGCGCCCCACCGTCGGCTCTGACCCGGAGCCAGGGCTCGGTGACCAGTATCTCAGTGGCTGTTTGGCATGACAACTTGCGTGCCTGAGCTCATTCATCAACTTCGGTGCAACAACAGCAGCTGGTGGAAAACACACATGGGTTCCTGAATCCGGGGGCACGAGAGGGACGTGGCGAGACACAAGACAGACCTTTCCCGTGATGTGAGGACAATTCCCAGCACCCTGCCCGCCCCCTCAGGCTCCCGTCCGGTCCCCAGCCACAGTCTCACTTTTTCCATGGCCTTATCAAGTTCTGATAGGCAGGGACTAAGTCGGCATTCGAGGGAAAAGGAAGCTCTGGGGAAACCACAGCCACCAGGTCCCCCCACGTCATACGCGCACAGCCCCACAGCTCCGCAGCTCGGTCACTTCTCTTTCTCGTGCATACAGGGATTCTGGAATAAGGAGGAAGCTGAGCTGGACAGGAAGTCATCAGTGACAGAAAGTCATGGATACTGTGACAAAACCCAGCTTCGACCTCCAAACGGGAAGAGGAAGATGGAACTTCCTAAGAGGGTCTATGGGTAGCCTTTGGGAATCAATGTTGGGCCTTAAAGCTGCGGCTGGGCTCCAAGTAAAATAGGCAGGATTGCACTTCCTGCCCCGCCCTGCCCCGCCTGGGTGAGTGGGACCATGTGACCAGTGCCAGCCAATGAGCTGCTAGTGTAAGTCAGGAGCATCACCGCCTGGCCAAGCACGTAGTTGCCAGCAGGACATCTTCTAGGGCAGTGATTTTCAACCTTTCTCATCTCGTGGCACACATGAACTAATTACAAAAATTCTTGGCACACCAAAATACATTTATTGGCCAATCTGACCCAAGAAGGTATAATTTTGATCCACTCACATCGGACGGCTATTGTTGTGATGACCGACCGTTGTCATTTTTTTTGTTTGACCGTCTAAGGGAGGCCAGTGTCCCCGACTACAGGCAGGTAGTACATGTTATACACATTCCCGGGGCGCACCGGGGCCCTGGCTGAGAGCCGCTGATCCAGGGGTCTCTCTCTCTTCTTTCTGGTTCTGCACCGGCAGCGCTGAGGTGGTGGAAGCTCTGCTGGTCCGGATGCCTCTGGACCTCCAGGACAAACACGGACCTTCTGCCAACCACGGTGGCCACGGAGCACGAACCAGATATAAACCCACATTGATTTATGTTTCTGAACCATTTTAATTGTGCGTAGACATGAGGGACAACACATGTCCTGTCTTACCTCCTGTCCCACACCCTGTTCCCTGATCATGCCGGTGATGGCGTTTCTCAGGCCTCAGCGATGACAGTTTCTGTGGCTTCCTTGTCTGTCTGTCCTCGCTGGGGTGTCAGCTCCCCCAGAGCAAGCCCCATTATCAGTCACAGTCACTTTTTATCCCTGACAAAGTAGGTACCCAATAAACATTTGGGCAAAGAATAAATTAATTACTCCAGAGGGTCTTAGGACACTTGGGGATGACGGCTCTTCCTTGAAACACCCCCACATTTTAATACGTGGGCGGCGTTCTAGGAGCAAGAGCTTGGGGTTTGAGCAAGATGTACTCAGGCAGGAATCCAAGAGCCTCCGCATCCCCGTCTCTGAAATGGGAATATCCCCACTTCTCTGACTATTCACGTCCCAGGGAGGGCAGTTGTGGGGCCGGATGACAGCTGGGCAGCTTCCTAGAGGTGACGTCCCTAGGGGGGTCACTGCCCGCTCCACCTCCAGAGCACTTCCTATTCTAAAAACATTTCTCTTCATCTGCTCCTTTGAGATCATGGTTCTCATCTTCCAGATACAAAACAAACTCACAGAAGTATAGCGGGAAAGAAAGAATGATTTTTAGTGTTTACTGAGCTCCAAGAGACAGACTGTGCGAACTCCTGCCATCGGAGAAATGGCCTTCCTTGCAGTGACATTGGAAAGTGACGTGGCTCCGCCCAGGGAGCTGCTGACCTTATACTGGTTTTCAACGACATTGGGCTACGAGAGAAGCACTGGGAAGAGTGTTTCCTTATTCGGGTCTGAGCAGCAAGCTGCCATCCTCAATGGTGAGGAACATGAACTTGAGCACAGTCTGCACGACGTCATTAAATGCCCCCTCCTAGGCCCACCCCATGCACACCTGGATACGCAGCTTGGGGAGAGCAGGTAGAAATTCCTGTTTACCCTTTATGACCGTCAGTATGGGGATGCCATAAGTATTTTGCAAATGACAAATCCCTGCGTGTAGAAATGTGATAATACTCGTGATCACGATGAGGGTGGAGGAGGGTCATTTTTTCTATGAAAGAACAGAGTAGAAGTGAATCAGCGAGTAGAAGGCATAGAAGGTGGAGGTGTTGCAGTGGGAAACCCCCCAGCTAGTACCGGAAGACCTGAATTCAAGTCTGGGTTCTAGGCTTTGGAGCCTCCGTTTCCCCAGCAGGAGCGGGGAGGTGGGCCGGCCCGTCCTTCCCTTCCTGAAGAGTCAGTGAAAGATGGGACAGGACACTGGATGGAAAATCACTTTATCAACTGTGATGGCCTTTACAGATGGAAACGGTTATTGATTACCGTTAGCGCCTCTCTCAGCAAATCCACAGCCTTGTGAGGCCTTGTCAATCGGCCCAAGATGATTTGGAGCAAGACTGGGTCTCGGAAATGCGGTGCCATGGAGACAGCTGAGGGTGGGATCAGAAAGATTTCCAAAAGATGAGGAGACAAGGGAACTTGGGCCGTGGCCAGCTCAGGGGCAGGGCTGCGTGCCCGGGGCGAGTCCCGGGCAGATAGAAGCAAATGGGCCCCCACCACCAGCCTCATGCTTGGGGCATGGCCTTGGCCTTTGAATAGCCTGGGGAGCCACTCTTGCTGCTTCAGGTCCCACGGTTCTATGTTCTAACTCAAAACCATGCCCCGAAGACTCCGGCTCCCTCGGGGGGCTCAGGCGTGTTTCTCTCTGGGGGAGCGGTGTGTCGAGGGCTGGAGCAGCAGTCTCTAGTAAATGCCGGCGTGGGTCTGCAGACATCAGACAGGTCTTAGAAATCACATTTTGAGGAGTTAAGTGCCAATGAACGGGAAACACGTGGATGAAATGTCCATGAAATGCAGATGGATGTAAAAATGAATGAAAGGTTTCGAGCCCTGCACACTGGGGGTCATTTACCTAGGACAAAATCAAGGGAACCCTCGTGCGCTGTTGGCAGGAACGCAGACTGGCGCAGCCGAGGTAGAAAGTAGTATGGAGTTTCCTCAAAAAATTAAAAGTAGAACTGCCTTATGACCCAGTGATTCCACTTCTGGGAACACATCCGAACTCAAAACACAAATTTGAAAGAACATAGGCACTCCTATGTTCATTGCAGCGTTAATTACAATTACCAAGATCTGGAAACAGCCCAAGCGCCCACCAATAGATGAATAGATAAAAAAGCTGTGGTACATTCACACGATGGAATACTACTCCGCCGTAAAAAAGGAAATCTCACTTTTGGGGACAGCATGGATGGACCTGGAGAGCATTAAGGTAAGTGAAATCAGCCAGTCATCAAAAGATAAATACCGTATGATCTTGCTTATAGGTGGAATCTAACGAACAAAACAAACTCACAAACAAAATAGAATCGGACTCATAGGTACAGAGAACCAACGGGCAACCGTCGGAGGGGCGGGAGCTTGGAGGCGGGGCTAGGTGGAAAAGGTAAAGGAATTAAGCAAAGAGAAAACCTCGTAGACACAGACAAGAGTGCGGTGATGGCCAGAGGGAAAGAAAGGTCGGGGGCGGTGGAGGAGGGTGAAGCGGGGAAAATACAGGGATGAAAAGAAGCTTGACTTGGGGTGGCGGACACACCATACAACATACAGATGATGTGTTACAGCATGGTACACCTGGAACCTGCGTGATTTTATCAGCCAAGGTCACCCCAATAAATTCAACAAAAATTCTAAAAACACTGAAATTAAAAAAAAAAGAAATCAAACATCCTCCGACGGTGTGCTCCCGTGCTGATAAGGTGGGTAGGAGGGACAGAGAGGATGGACAGAGAAGGAGGGGGCCTGAGTGGACAGGCCACGAAGGTGTCCCCTCACGTGGCTCATGACTCCTTGCCTCTTGCTGCACGTCACCTCAGAAGGGCAGGGACACACACGGCAGCCTCTCCCGGCCCTGGCCGTGGAACCACAGGCAGCGGGGCCACTTCATCAGCCAGCTGCCTGGTCCTGGGCCCTGCTCAGCTCGCGCACACTCTGAGCTGACTGTGATGCATCGGAAGACATGCAAGCTAAATAATGTTTAATTGACAGAGCAGATTGTTTACTTTTGAATAATTGCACTAAATTGCAGTGTTTAAAAAGTACTTAGACTTTGCAACTTGGCTCTGCCGGCCTGCTCCAGTGGGGATGGAGGAGGATGGAGACCCTTGGCATGGGCAGAGGGAGGGTTCGGTTTCGGGCAAGATCTGTGGGCTTGGCCACGAGCCCGCACCCCTCCTGGCCCCTTTGTCAGGCAGACGCTCATCCGCACACAGGTTTCTCTCTGAGTGTCGGCGGCCACGTCCCTCTGAGATAGAGCGCTCTGTCCTCAGTGATGGACCCACCGCAGCCCTCAAGTGTATTTGGCACCCACGCCTGTGGCCCCCTTCACAGTGTTGGCAGCTCTGAGAATCTGCTACGAATTCTCGTCATGATGGGGGAGCCAAGGAGCCTGGGTGCTAACCCAGGGCCTGGCGAGCTGTGACCACGCATAAACCAGAGCTGAGCTTCAGCCGGTCATCGAAACCGCGGCTGGGACACAGCTGTTACCAGAGCTTCTGAGTGCCCCCTGGCGTCCTGACTGCCCCAGTCCCTCCTTGGGGGCCCCCGCATCAGCTCCACAGCACAGAAACTGAAGATCAATCCCTGGCCCCTTCAGGACCCTCCTCGAACACGTGGCCAGCGTCCATCCTGGCTGGTCGATGCCCACACCATAGAGGTGGTTTAATGCAGTGATATCGTACCTGCTTTCGTCCAGATAGCTGGCTATATGTCAGGTGCAGGCCAGCCTGGTGGGGACATCTGATGGAAGTAAGTGTGCCCAGATTACAGGACAGTCCTTGTCAGGCCCCACGCCACCCACCTCCCAACTCTGCCATCTGAGTCGCATGCTGGGCCTCTTAAAGCATGTGGCACCGCAAGAAAAATATCTAGGCTTTATACCGTGCTTCTCAGAGGCCTGTGAAAATATCTGAGAATGGAAAATATATTTTTGGCTCCAACATATGGAAGAAAACCGCAAAATTGAAATTAATATATGTTTAAACGTCTACAAACCATAATATTATGTCAATGACTCTCCTGTAAGCCAACTCGATTTGTGTATGGTTATATAAAAACTGCGTCCAGGTGGACTGTCGGTGGGTGTGATTGGGTTTGACATGATGGGGGCGTTGAGTGTTCTGTGACAAGTCTCTGGGTCGATGTGGTCACAGTGGCCGGGGTCCCAGGACCAAGAAGGAGGTATCAGCCCTTGCCCTCCATGTGTCTGCTCTGCCGACGGGCTGACCACTCCGGCCGCTTGAATTGCCTCTGTCCTTGGCCCATGAGACAGAACGAGATGCCTTCTCTAACCCCCTTCGGACCGTTTGCTCCCAGCTCTCTTGCTGTGACAGTCGGGAGATTTGATATTTAACTGAGTTTCACTTGAGCTGGGCCGCAGCCCTCTGCTCTGCCACCACGCTCTCTCCCTCCGAAAGATCATCCGCCCCAACCGTGTCAGCTGTCACCTCCGCATGGCTGGTGTCCAAGTCCATGTGCCCAGCTCCAGCCTCCGACGGAGTCCAGACCCACATCTCCAAGCTGGGATTGAATGTTCCCTCTCGGGTGTCCCGCACAGGCCTCCGGTGCTGCCCAAACCCAAGCCACCTCCTCTTAACCCAAATCACTGCACTCGCACCCCCACCAACACAGCCCTGCTGTGTTTCACAATACGGACCACGCTTCCTTGGACCTCTGGAACGCTGAGACATCCCTGAGCCTCTTCTTTACCCTCCCCGTCCACTGCCCCCTTCGCACTCCCCAGCAAGCAGGCTTCCTCTCTCGTCCCAGCTCTGTCTGCCTAAAGCACAGGCAGGGAAACACTTCAAGGCTGCCCCTGGCCTCAATGGGAAGACAGCCATGCCTGATTAGTGATGCCTGCCATGGACACAGCAAGGAGGGGAGGTGGCCCAAATCTGCCCTCCCAGTCCAGGCTTTCTTTAGTTGACACCTGAGCCCAGGGGGTTGCTACTACCTGCTTGCCTCCCATGGCTTCCCCCCTTCACGGTGCCCTCCATGCAGACACAGGATTGATCCGGGACAACACTTGCATTTAACCAGCCCCTGCCCAGAAACCTTTGGTGACTAGTTACCTGATCGGAGGTCAAGCCCAGACGTCCGGGCTGGCAGTGAAGCCTCTTTGGTCTGACTCCTGCTTTCTTCTCCCCCTTAATTTCTCGCTAACCCCCCGTGCCAGCACCTTGCTCCACCCAACCAGGCCTAGTCATCGCCCCCAACTGTGTCTTGCTCCCTCCACCCCCACATTATTGCTCACGGCCCTCCACCAGCCTGGAGTCCCCTCCTCCGCCCACTCCTCCCACCACATCTTTCAGCCCAGTGCCAGCCCCAGCTCGGTGACGGCTGACTTAGTGAGTATTCTCTCTGAGACAAGTGATTCTAAGTAGTTCGCTCGGGGCCACTCATTTAATCTCCGTAACACGGCTCAGAGAGAATTATCTATTACGATCACGCCCATCTTACAGGTGAGGAAACCGAGGCAGAGAGAGGTGAAATAACTAGCTTAAAGGCACGCAGCTTATAAAAAGAGCAGAGGTAGAATATGGACCCAGGAACTCTGGCCGCAGAGTCTGCACCTCGCTACCCTGCCCTAAATTCTCACCTCTTCCAGGCAGACCTCCCCCTGCCCCCCCCAGCCCCTCCTCTGGGGTGCTGGTTGTCTGCGCCCCTTAGCTTTTACCACATGCCGGCTTTGCCCAACTCTTTTAGCCTCCTCTGTCATTGTCGGACCCCGGTGAGGACAAGACCAAATCACGTCCACGGGTCATTATCAATTGTACTAATGATATAACAAGTACCATCTACCAAGTCCCTCTCAAGTACTGAGAATTTCCAAATCCCCCTCAGGGTGCCTTCTACATGTTATTTGATTTTCATTTTTAGTCTGGGAGGTAGGAAGGCATTGTTACCTATATGGATCATAATGTATATATGGAAGTGGAGACCAGAGAAGTTAAGGAATTTACCCAAGCTCACACAGCCATGAGCCTCCCTTTACCTCCAACCCAACAACTTCCCTTTTCTGGGTTTACAGCTTCTCTCTTCTGTCCTGTGCACATACGTGTCACAAGGATGAGACCCCTGCATGGTGCACACAAGGACCCCGAGATCCAGAGAGGAGGCCACACGTGCACCCTCAGAGCACGTCAGCAGCCATGGCGACAGAGCGGGCACAACCTGGGCATGTTCCAGCCAGACTCTCTCCCCTTTTCTTTAGTTCTTCTCCTTTCTCTGCTCTTCTTCCTTCCTCTATCTCTTTATTTCCAATCTCACCACCTCTGAGAAAATATTTTAGGTGTCTCTGTGGGGCTTGCCTGCAAAGCCCTCCTCCATTTGACCAGAAGGCCCAACCTGCCATTCGAAGCCACGAGGCGCGTGGCTGACATGCCCAGTGCAGATGTCTGGGGAGGGGCAGGGGGGGGTCGCCTGGCAGACGTGCTCCAGGTAACCCCGAAGCAGGGGCTGTCCCAAAGCACAGTCTGTCACCTTCATTTCCAGGATGGAAGCCACATGTGTGTTTGGGAGAAAAGGGGGAAGCCCAAAAGACCCCCGCCACCGTCGCCGAGGAAACCAGCCCGCGCCATCCCCCAAGCGAGTCCATAGCCCTCTCTGATCTGAGATAGTTTGTATTACCTGCGCTTCCCCTACAATCCTAAATGAGGGCAATTGCCAGCTGCTAAATTTAGGCGTTTGTGGGCGCCTGCTGGCAGCGAGAAGAAAGCCTCGTTTCAGGCCTGCGGTTTGCCTTGAAACCCAGTCAAGTCCCGTATTCCAAACACAAAGCAGCTGTTTGCCCAGAATCTGAGCCGGGATGTTTCATATCGATGCCTCTTCCCGCCTCCCCCCCACCCCCGCCCCACCCCCACCTCCCACCTCTTCTCTTTTTTCTTTTCTCTTTTTTCATTTCTAAAGTGCCAAAGCCGCCCGACGTGAATGAAAACTGGGGTGGGTGCAAATTCAAGCCCGCATTATCTGCCACAGACGATCGCGGGGCCCAGGGCGGGGCCGCGGGCAAGCCATCCCGGCAGAGCTGCCCCAGCGCCACTGTTGACAGAAGAAAGGAAAAAATAGAAATTGATCTATGGCGTTGGGACAGAGGCTGGGTCAGGAGGGGCCGAGGATTCAGTTGCTACTCTTTCAGCCACTCGAAATGCCAGCTGATCTGTATCGGGCCCCCGCCGGGGTATCTTTGAGGTAAATCTCCTGTTCCACACTCGGAGCCAGGGTTCTACTTTCCGATGTCCGGGCAGCGCGGTCCACCACTGAATCCGCCCGATCGGGTGACGTCTCGGGTACCGGAGTGAGGCGGACATTCTGACACCCCTCCCTCCTCTCGGCTGGTCTTTTGGCCCTCTTCGGAGGAAGGTTCTGTCCCCAGGCCTGGGTCCAACTGTCTCCAAGGAGCCGTGTCACATTCCGATGACAACGTCGCACACAGTTTGGCCTCCCCTGAAATGCCCAGTTCTCGAGTTTATTAAAAAACGTAGTCACGAAGGACCACATATCGCCGTCAACCTGACCTCCGGAGAGAGGCGTACATAGGGAGAAGGAGTGTTTGTTGAGGGCCTCTTCCCGGCCAGTCCCTGTAGACAGCGACAGTTTCGAATGTATTATCCTCATACTGGGCTGGGCACGTGGGTTCCCATTTCACAGATCAGGAGGCTGAGGCGCAGAGGGTTCAGGAGCTTCTCCAAGGCCATACCACTAACGAGGACTCTAAAGCCTATTTCCTCCTCCACAGCCAATGACCTCTCACCAAAAATCAATATTTCTTTGGATCAATCGACAGTGGATGCCTAGATGTCTAATTTCTCTGTGGGCACCCGCTTGGGCCTCAGTGCCTCCGTCTGCACCTAAGGCAGCCGCAGCAAGTCAGCTCCATCACTTGCCTCCCAAGCCCTGCCATTCTGAAGCCCGTGTCTATGGGCCCAGTCAGAGGCGTTCAAGCAATAAATCAAGGTGTTTGAAAATTACAAATACGCGGGGGAAGCCAGGACTCACAGTGGCTGGGGCCTTTAAGCCCCAGTCTATAAACATAAAGGCTGACTTGAGAGGTGTGCTGTTGGCAGGCGAGGTGCCCGGCTGAGCTCAGCGCCGGGGACGGCGTCCTTGGAGCCGGGCTCCCTAGCTTGGCTGCACCGATGGAGCCCGCTCTGCATGTCGGGACCCCTGGTTCGAGGTGGCCCTCACTGGCCACGCGCCAGGAAGAAATGTGACTTCCTATGTGATGGTGGGAGGGGGCTGGGGGAGCCGCAGGGGGCGGGGTCAGGCAGAGTGGCAGGCAGGTTTGGCAGGCCCCATGGTGTTTTCTTTGCGTAGGGAGTTCTCCCAATCCTCCTTGCTCCTGGGTATGACCTTTACCTTCCCTCTCCTGCCCCCCTCTTCCCGCTCTCGACGCGTGTGGCGGGAACCTGGCCAACGACTGAGAGAAAATGAAGACATTTCTCAAATGGCCTATCCCCGTGGCTGAGTGCTGGCAGGCAGAGGCCGGGGGGGAGCGCGGCCGGATCCCTGTCTATCCCCTAAATATCCTAAGTATGCTCCCTCCTTGGCCGCAAAACCACAGCAATGTCTCCCTCCCGCCCTCCGCCCTCGGACCCAGGGTCTGCAAGGAGATCGGCCTGCCGCAAGGTCCCCAAGGCGCCACCGCTGCCAAGGGAGGAGCCTCGGCCAGCTTGGTGCTCACTCGGCGGGCCCCGGGCTGGCGCTGGCCGTTGGTGGTACGTCCGGCCCAGGCTTCCGACTGAGCGGGCCTGTCCCAGCCGCCATTCCCAGAGCGGCTTCGCAGGGGGCAGGGGGAGTCCACTTGGTGGGATCGGCCACCGGGCCCCTGCCAGTCCTCCTGGGGAACAGGTGTTTGCAGCCCCCACCCCAGGAACCAGCCACCGTCTTGAACAACTGAGGTCCCTTCTGATGACTCCCGCCCCACCGCCGACTGGAAGGAACTGCTTGAGACATGCCAGTGGGAACTGCCAAGGTAAAGCCAGTCGACCTCAGGCCCCGAGACAATAGTCGACGACCGTGGCTGTCGCAACGGCTCATCGGAGATTGATTTGTTACACAGCAGTCGGTTCCTGAAGCATCGGGCTCTGGAGCTAGAAGCTGTCCCGTCGAAGGCTCGCTCCCAGGTAAGCAGCCGCGTGGAGGTGCAGTCAGTCTCTCACCTCCTAGACCCATTTCGTCACCTAGAATGCACAAGCCATGCTGGGAGGCTCACAGGGGACATGGGAAACATGTCCAGGACGGCCTCCCTGCCATAGCCAGTTCTTGATAAATGGCAGCTGGGATTATTCCCCCTCCAACCAGAACTGACCCCCTGCCTGACCCCCGTGCCCCCAGCTGCAGGCACCGTTTGGCCAAATCCTTCCCTGTTCAAATGCCTCCTCAGTGACGTCCCTCCAGCCCGAAGACACCATCTCAACTCCGAACTGGGGGCCAGCTGCCTGACGCTTCATGCACTTCCTCATCTTGTGGATACTTGGCGTGTTTGTGTAAGACTTAATCACACCTTCCCAGCCAGGGAACCCCGTGCGGGCAGGGACCACGGGCTGCAGCTCCGGCACCCTGCCTCCACCTGGCCGACTCCTGTCTCAGACAGAACGGGCTGCAATGGATACTTCTCGACCCGGATAAGTGGACAATGGAGCGTCCCTTTCAGAAGCCCGTCCCTATTCACTTCTGACCTGAAATCCTGGTGAGGCGTCAGCCTGGTCCCCTTCCCAATGCTGTATCTGGGTCTTGGGGCCTCTCCTGCCTGTTGCTCGTGGTGTATCTGACGTGGTGCCCGCAGCCCACCCACAGGCAGCACCGGGCCGCCGGCTGGCACCTGCCGCCTCCAACATGGGAAATGTGAGTAATGATAGAGAAGCACGTGCTCCCTGAAGACACCGACACGCGAGTGAGTTTGGGGCTCGACCAGGCAGGTGCTAGAAAAGCTGTCTGTCTTCTCAGCGAAGGGAGCAGATCTGCCCAGAGAGTGGGGGGACCTCAGCCAAGGAGGAGCGGCAGCTCAGAGAACGAGACCTGCAGGGGAGAAATGGGGGCCACCCACCAACATCTACACCATGTGGGGCCAAGGACACTGCCGGCCGTCTCCACTCTACCCAGAGCTCCCTCCCTCCCTCCCTCCTTATCTTTCTTCCTTCCACAGACACTTTCTGCGGCCCTGCTGTGTGCCACGTAAGTGCTTAGGAACAAAATGACAATCAAGACCCAGGCCTCGCCCTCAAGGAACGCGTGACTGTCGCACAGCGGGACAAGCTGGAGACCCCGCCGTGTGTGTGGGTCCAGGCTGGGCTGGACGGAGACCGTTCCCAGGACCACGGCCTTCCCTCGGCCAACTGGATTCCGGGAAGGGAGTGGGGGCTTGGCCCAGGGCCTCTCACTTGTCTGTCAAGTATGGAGGCCTTTGTCTAAGTGAGCAAGCATATGAGTGTGCCCAAACGTGTGTGCATGCTGCACCATGTGCGGTAGGCATGTTCGTATGTTGTTTATGCATGCACACATGTGTGCTTGTGTGTGATCACCAAAGCATGTGCAGTTCACCTTTCCGTGCTTTCACAGACAGATAAGCACAGGCAGAGCGTGGCATGAATGGTGCGTGCCTGAATGTTCCCGTGAGTGACCTCTCCTATCGGTGACCCTGTGCCACGTAACAAGTGCCCTGAAACTCCGCTTAAAGCAACCACTGTAGTTTCTCATAATTCTGTGGGTTGGCCAGGAGCGGGTTCTTGCCCATATGGCCGAACTCTGCTGAGCCTGCTCGGCTGTCTGTGTCCACCGGCGGCTCTGCTGGGGGTGGTCTAGGTCTACAGAGGCGTCGCCCACACGTCTGGCCGTGGCAGTTGATGTCAGGGGACGGGTTGGCAGGGTCTCCTGCCTGGCAGAGTCTCTCGCCCTGTGATGTGAGGGTCGGCCAACACGGCGGCCTCGGGCTGCAAGGGCAGCAAGAGCAATCTGAGCGCTGCCACCTTCCCAGCCTCTGCCTGCCCTGACGTGCTGCTTTCTCCCTGGCGTCAGGTCACGCGGTGAAGCCCTGCACCATTCTGGGGGGAGGGAGACTAGCAAGGACATGGATGCAGGGAGGGGACTCATCGCTGCTGTTCTTGTGAAAATTTTACCCAGAGTGCATGCGAGTTTCACCCGTGGAGGTACACCCATGCGTACCCCATCTGCACGTGCACACCTGTTTGTGTACATACGTGTGGTTGCCCCAGAAAGCAACTTCAGGAGGCTGTGTGTGCATGCACGTGTGTGTGGATGCACCTGGGTGAGCACACATGTGTAGAGATGTGTGAGGGGCATGCATGCATGATTGCTCGAGGCAGCAGCAGCAGGAGTGTGAGCACACCAGAGTGCCTGTCCATGTGTGTGCACACATTTCATGCTAGTGTACAGACATGTGCATGTGGGCATGGGAGACAGTCCCTCGGAGCCAGTGCAAGAGGTGGTGTGAGTGCCCAATCCCAGGTCTGCCTCTGGGTGTGTATGTACACACGCAGCTCGGAAAGGAGCCAGAGCCTAGGCTAGGTCTGGGTCTAGACCAAGTTCAAGAGCTTTCCACAGGTGGTTTAGTTTATGAAAACCATGTCCCAAATTCATACCTGTGGCTACTCAGCTCAACCTGTTGCCATGGCCTAGCCCCCCCTTTTCTCAGCATCCCCCACTTCAACACTCCCTGTTTGAAAGTTCAGTTCACATTCCCCCTCCTCCAGGAAGCCTTCCCAGATGCAACCACGGTGGCATCCTGAGGACCCCCAAATTTGCCCAACCCCTTGCCTGAATTGCTGGTCACATGAGCACGGCCGTCTGCGGGGCACCACCACTGCTTCTGCAGGACTCAATGCCCTGTTTGCCCAAGGGCCCCAGGAGGACAGCAGTTATACCACAGTCAGTCCTGTGGCCTCCCCACCCTCTTCTCCCACGTGGTGCCATGTACACAGCAGGGGCTTGTCCACACGGGTTGGCTTCAAAGGGATGCAATCTGCTGTTCCTCTGGCGGTGAGGGCTGAAGAGGCCAGTGGCCTCCCTCCTGGTTGAGAACCACTTGTCTCCAAGGACCCCGAGTCCCCCGCCACCCCTTCCCTTCCTCGGCCGTTTCTGGCCCCGCCCTCTAATTATGCTCGCACACCCGTGCTTGGGCCATAGAAATGGTACTAATCCCCCCCACGAGAGGAGAGGCAGGAACACGCCCCACCCAGGTTCATCAGTTCTCAGATAGCTTTTTTTTTCCTTGTCTATTTTTGCATTCTGAAATTGGGTCCCATCCCACAGATGACGAAGTCTCAAACCGTCGGCCAAGTGGCTGTCAGGATGCCGCTGTCACCGCCTGGCAAGCGTGGCCGTAGCTGTTGCCATTGTCGTCCCTCCAGGGGCGCGCTCCGCATCTCTGTGCTCCCGGCAGGGAGTGTAATTGCCATTTTACGCATCTTCAGAAAGAGCAGACCGTGATTCAGCAACGACGCACGGCGGGCAGGTGGCTGGGATGAGTGCGCTGCAGGCTCTTTGGGGGGCCGGCCGCAGCGCCTCCTTGCCTTGCAAAGCCACACAGAGGGTGTTAGGGCATGTCGCACAGGAAGATAACCCGAGGGGATGGAGCTGTGTCGCTTTCTGTTCCCAGACGCTTTGGAAGGAATTGTCTAGCACCGGCCAGGCATGAGCCGAATGCAGGAGAAGTTGCCAAATACCTGAGAATACCGTTAAACAAATTCAAAAGATTTTTTTTTCTTAGAGACTGGTCTGCCTAACTGCTGCCTCACACGATGGGTGAGATATTGCATCAGCGTTTACAAGCTGCTTTTCTTTCTTAGCTGTCCCTCCACTTTTTAAATCATCTTCCTTCCGGTACACACACCAAAATACCAGCACAAAAGCATTGCTTGCGTCACAAATGTCGCTTATGGGCAGACCACTGACCCCCTTTTTGCTGTACCTCTGTGTCCTCTGCTGTGATTTATGTAACTGCTTTTAATTTTACATCAGCCTAGTTTCATGCGTCTGTATCCGTCAGGATAAGTGGGGTTACGCTGCAGGGACAAACAGCCCCGCATACCTTCATGGTTCTCACAACCTGGGGTTCCTGTCGGCAAAGCCGGGGTGACCTGGAGAAGGCGTACCGTGGCCAAAGGAGACTCCCTGGAGCCAAAAGGAAAAGGAGAAACCACAAAGCCTCATCCGTCCAATGGGGATTATCGATCATTTCTCCCTCGTCTCCTTCAGACAGGCCCTTCGAGAATCCGATGAGACTGTGTCATTACTTGAAAACATTGATTTTTAGCTGCTGCGGGCGATCCTGTCGGTGCTCTGTCCATGCCCCTCGGGCCTTACCGCTTCTTCTGCCCCGGCCAGTGCCCAGATGCCCACATTGGATGCTTCGCTTGAGAGCTGCTCTGGCATCCTGTGGGACTGAGCCCTTGAACCCTGGGGGAGACGGTGTCGGCCCTGAAGTGAGTTGTGGGGCACCTGTTGGTCTCTGGGGAACTGGGGACTGGACTCTGGGCGGTGCCCAGAGTGTGGGTGTAGAAACAGCCCACCAGACCCTTGCATGGCCTTGGCACTGGCCCTTTGTAGGAGAGTGTCCTCCTGTCCTCTGGCCTTCTGCGGCCTGGCCCCTGCTCCCTGGTCCCACCTCCTGTCCCACCACCCCCTGCCCCTCACAGTCTCTGCGCCAACAGCAGGGCTCTGTTCTGTCCCCAGAAGGATGCTCCCTGCTCTTCACGCCTGGGTCTCGCCCTCACAGATCCCTCACCATGCTTCTCTGTTCCCTCCCGTCCCCTGTCCCGCCCAGCTGAGCCCTGCTCATTCTCCATTCCTCAGCCTAGCGCCACCTCCTCCAAGTGGCCTCCTTGCTTTGCCCTCTCAAAACCCCCCATCGCTTCTTATTAACTCTCCTCACCCACGAGGGGCGCGTCTGCCTGATCACCAGCAGCATGCCAGCTGGCGGTGCCCTGTCCCCGGCAGGCATGCGCCCGGCACCTGTGGGGTCACGGGGGTCGGCCAGGCCCACACCGTACCACAGGGACAGGGGCAGGGGCTGAGTGTATCGAGAGGGGCTGGGAGAGAAAACAAGATCCCCTTTTGATGGAGCCAATGAAGTCACTGGTGAGAGAGTGAACCCGAGGAGTTATAAATAGCCTTGGAAATCATGCATATTACATTACGGTGTTGGTGACAGCTTAAGTATATTTCCATAAGGTTCCATTATATTTACGTATTAGTTAATGGAGACCTAAAATATTATGTTTCCGTAATGCTCATGTTTTATTAGCGAACTATCACATCAAATGGAGCTGCTAAGTGTGATGGAAAATTGGCCGTGCGGTTAGATTTCTGTATTTTCACACCGAAATTTGATTTCTAATTCCCCGCCCACCCACCTCTGGTGAGGAGCTGATTTTCTTCAGAACACGTGACCTCTGCCCCCTCCACCTCACTGAGGGGCTTGAATGGCGGAGGGGGAGCCCCGGGCCGGCTGCGGGGCAACAGGCTTAGCCCCGGGGCTTTGTGAATGCTCCAAGCTCAGTTACTAATCTGCTGGGGGACGCTGGGTAAGTTCCTTGCCCTCTCTGTGGAATGACGCGTTAGACAAGCGTTACAGAGAAACAGAACCGACAGGAGAGACTTAGATACAGAAGACAGAGCTGTAGGTAGGTTTACTCTAAAGAACTGGCCCCCGTCATGGAGGGGCCTGGCAAGCCTGAAATCTGCGGGGTTGGGCGGAGTCTGGCCGAACACGTGGTATCACAGCCTCATCGCCGTGGCACAAAACAGGAATCCACGTGGTCTTTCCGCTTCTTAGGCTGCTGTGGGTTGAGTTCTGGCTTGTCGACAAGGGAACGTCCAGCTCTGGTGTGCTCAGGTTGCGAAGGTACCTGGAGGTGGCCGTATGTCCTTGGGCAGCCCAGGGCTGCAGAGGGGTGGCGGGCAGGACGGGATGGAGGGACTGAGGGATCATCCTCCAAGCGGTCCCCCCGCTTCTCTCTTCCGGGAGCAGCACAGCCCCCCACGAGGAGGGTCGCCAGCTTTGGTGGGCACAAGCATGGACAGAGGGACAGTGGGGGTCCTCGTGTCTAGCCCAGGGCCCCAGGGTCCCAGGTGGGGTCATGGACAGCAGGTAAGAGGCCAGCTCAGAGCTCCCCGCCCCCAGCCACGTATTCCCAGGCCCCAGGCTCTCGGTCATACCCATGAAGTATGACAACAAGTCCACCAGAGAAGAGGGACTTCGATGCATAGGGTTCAAATCCTGACTTGCACACTTGCTGGTCACCTAACCTTCGAGACGAGTGACATCTCTGAGCCAGTGTCCTCACTGGCACAAGGAGAACGATAGCAGGACCCACAGCCCCACGGGGCTCTGGCAAGGATTTGAGAAATTGACACCCCAGAAATAAGAAATAAATACATCACACAAAAATAAATAAAGCAAGCCTCGGTGCAGACTCGAGCGCACGTACTAGCTGGATGAGCTTGGACAACCCTGCAGCAGTGTGATCCTGTTTCCGAAAAACAGGGCCATCATTAGCACTGTCCTCCCAGGGCCAGCGTCCCAGACGCGGTGCAAGGCCCCGGAAACGCCAGCGATGACTCCAACAGGTAAAGTCCCTGTCCCTATGGAGCCGGCCTCCCAGAGGCAGGTGGCGGTGGTAATAGCAATATCGTGAAGCAAAACTATATTTGAAAATATACGGTAAGCGTCGCGGAGGAAACTAAAGCAAGACAGCGGGCCGGGGAACGCCCAGAGCTCCGTTTTATATAGTGGGGGAGGCCCGCCCTGAGAAGGGGACCCGGGAGTGAAGGCCCGGGAAGAGAACTAAAGGAGCACCAAGCAGACAGAGCAGCTGAGGCCATGCCCATCCCTCCCTTCCGGCGAAGGCGGCTGCCTTCTCCTCTCCTGAACGCTGCCCACAGAGGAGACCCTGCCACCTAAAATAGGCACCACCTGGCCTTTTCCAGAAAAAGTTTGCCAACCACAAGCGGAACGCACTGCATAGGCTACGTGAAAGAACCCTTGCTGGACTCAATTATTATTATCGCCGTTATTATTATTAGCTGGCAGCTAAGTGGTGGTGCTGTTGGAGGCGGTAGGGAACAGGGGACCGGACGTGGCCCCTGTCTCTGCACCAGGCCGCGGACGTCTGTCTCGGGTCCTGTGTTTCGGAAGGATAGCCTCTGAACAGAGCAGGGGGAGAAGGGACGCCAGGCTGAGAAAAGTGACCCAAAGCTTGGTGCCGGGGCAAGACAGATGGTGTTTGGAGAACTCTAAGTGGCACGAGAAAACCGCCCTCCCGTCTCCACCTTGAAAAATATTTTCGCCCTGCACGTGGCCCGCCGCGGGGCCGGCCCGGGGGCCACCAGCTGTCAGCGGGCTGCCCAGGGGCGGGGGTGAGCCGGAGGTGCCGGGGCCACGTTGGCCGCCTGATTGAGTTATGACAACGCCTCACGCCCAACGGGAAGCCCGGCGAGGCGGCCCTAGCAGGGGCTTGCAGACAAATGATGATAAAGTGCTCACTTTAAGGAACCATCTCCATAATATTTCATGCTGGCGGCGGTGGGAGGGGGCGGGCGGGCTGCCCCATGCCACGGCTAACTACTCCATCAATTGATTTGATTCACGGCGACAGCTACTCCCAGTCATAATATTTCAAATAAATGGGGCCTTGGATAGAAATAATATCTGCATCAATATTAACCCTGAAAGAACTAATGGACATAAGCTATAATTTCCTGGACACCCTAATAACGCATGGTGACCGCGGCTGGTGTGGGGTGATTTTTCTTTCTTCCTTTTCTCTCTTCTGCCCCTGTCTGTCTCTCCCCTCCTTAACCACCGTCAGGGCTGCTTTGTTTAGCCCCGAGCCTGTGGTCTGGAGGCCCGGGGAGACCCATCCCCACCTCCCACCCACCACAGCCCTCGGGGAAGCCTAGAGCTGCTTGGCCCACTTATTCTGAGCTGCTTGTGCAATGCCTCTGGGAAGAGGGTGGCTAGGATCTCCGGGCAGGAGAGCTTGCCTGGGGGCCTCTTAGGAAGGAGGCCCAGCGGGCTCTTTTCTATCATCCCTTCATTCAACAGACACTGACTATGCACCTACTTTGTGCTGTGCACGTTAGTAGGTCCTTGGGATCCACCGAGGAACCAAAGGGAAGGTCTGTCTCGCAGACCTTGCGTAGACGTTGACCGTTACAGGTGGGACAGGGAGACAACGGGGATGCCTCACACACAAGTGCACCTTCTGAGAGCAAGGTCAAGGCCCCGGCAGCCCCGGAACTGGCCCACCCGCCACCCCAGAGGACCGGGTGACGGCAGACCTCAGGGACCTGTCCTTTTCCACAGCAGGCAGGACCCGGGCCTCGGAGAGTTCATACAGCCCTCGGGGGTGTTTTGTTTAACCTGTGTGATATAAATCTGTTGATAAAATTTTAAAAGCAGGAGAGTTTGTTTAAACGTCTGATTTCCGGCTCCTGTTCTGAATCTGGAGGATTCAGCCCTGCCCACCTTCTCACATTCTCACAGAGCGACAACAGGCAGGAGGCGGTGAGCGTGCGCCCCTTTGGGCGAGGCTGGGCCCGGCAGTGCCCCATGGTCCCCACAGCTCTGCGCCCAGCCTGCTCACCATCACTGTCACAGTCACCAGGCCCTGTGAGCATCTGTGCTGGTGGCCCCTGGTCCACCCCTGGGACCTTGTCGCTAAGCCTCCCTTCCCCGCAGCCCCTGCCCCTGCAGACCCTACACCTGGGCACACCCTCTGCTCTATGGCCGTCTCCACGGCCGGCTTTTCTGCACGGCTGTGGCCCAGCAGCCACACTGCGCGGGGCGCCGCGGTGCTTCATTGGGCCGTCTCCGTGTTTACCGGTAGGGCAGGACGCAGGTCGCAACGGTCTGGCATGGGGACACTCTGTCTCTCCCACCTCTGCCGTCCGGCTGATTTCGGCCTTGAAATCTTGTTCCCTAATTGGTAAAGATAACTGAATGTAAATATGACTATATGAAGGAATAAAATGATATATATGTGTATGCGTGTGTATGTGTGAATAGACACACCTATTGTATGTGTTCCTATGTAATACTTATTCTATGTTATACGCCCTGTGGTAAACATTATTACACACGCAATTAATGACTATAGCGATCTCCAGAACTGGAAGAAGACAGAACCCAGTGGCTTGAACACAGCCACTGAGCTCTTGCTAGCTGTGGGGCCTGCACCTTTTCTTCCTTATCTTTGAAAAGGCCGTGACAACAGGACAAATGTCACAGGGCCGGACTGTGTGGGAATGAAAGGCGATAAAGCATTTAACACATAGAGAGGATCCAATGAGAATGGTAACTGTTGTTAGTTTTTCCATCATTCTTCCTCTCACCCTGGGGGGACGGGTGGGATGGTGTGGGTGGGGGAGCCGGTGGTAACCTCTGAGGTGACCGGAGGTCACAGTCGTACCCGCGCCGAGGCCTGGATGGCGTTTCGTACTGGCTGCCACGCTGAACAGACCGCACTTTCGAATGTAGCCTCGTTTCTGCAGCCTGGTGGGCAAGGGGGAGGCCCCGCCAGGCTGATACGCATGCACACATGCAGGAAGTGACCGCAGGACACCGCGGGTTTAGAGCGGAGGTCTCCAAACTTCGGCAAGCATCAGAATCACCGGGAGGGCCAGTCACAGCCCAGGCCGCCGGCCCGCCCCAGAGTCTAACTCCTCGGGGATGCAGATGCCCCCAGGGCCAGGGCAGAGCAGCCTGCAGGGAAGCCCTGTGAGGACTAGGACGTGGCCGGAAGCCCCACTGAGGGAGGGTGGCTGGAAAGACAGACCCACAGAAGTGCACAGGGACCAGAGAGGCTCTTGCTCTCCCTGGTGGGTGCCGACGGGCTGCACAGAGGGGAGAAGGAACCAATGACGCGACTCTGCTCGGAGCCCCGAACTCCTGTTTTTCTAGCTGGTGGTCCTGAGTGGGGCTCCTCCGGCAGCTCGGAATGCAGCCTCATTGCCAGGACCCAGGGGCTGAGGGCAGGGGACCAGGGGTGGGTGGGGGGAGTTGAGGAGTCTCCATGGGGTGGAACATGTCCTGGGAAGGGTAGGGAAGGTGGGGGCTGGCAGGAATCGTGACAGCAGGTGAGATCTTCCCCCCTGCAGGGTGAGGCACGTAGCTACACCCATCCTGCCTACTGGGGAGCTCTCTGCACCCCCGCCCCCTAAGTCTGGCCCTGCAGGAGGCCGTCAGCACACCCACCTTCCTTTCTGGGTCTGAAGGTGCTCCTCCCACCCACCCCTTAGTTAGAACGGGGAAGCTCCATGGGTCAGACACATCTTGCTCCCCACTCCGAACCTCTCAGCCTCGCCTCCCGCTCTAGCCACTGCTGAGCATGTGGTTGCAGGCAGGCTGCAGCACCTTCCCACAGGTGCCCTGACAGACCTCATCTGTGCATCTCCCTTCCTGCTGAGCCTCCTCTGACGCCATCCCGAGGGGAGCTTGGTACACATACACGCACAAGGGAATGCCTTTGACCGCAGGGGCTAGACAGGGACGACCTGCTGTCCCCCTTTTATCCTCTGGGTGGCGTTCTGACACGTGTGTCCTAAGGCTCCTCCAAAGGTCCCAGGCCATCAAGTTCAGTCATCCTCATGGGTGGCCAACACCACAAGCACCCTAGCCCTGACCTTCCGGCCTTCCTCTTCCTCACTTCCTGTCCTTCATGCCTGTTCACTGACCTCTCTCCCTAATGAACATATTTCTCTTTTTCTGGAATTTACCGGGGTAAGGCTGGTTGCACCTAATGAACGGCTTGAACATAAGCCTTTGTCCCAGGTTTTGCTTTAGCGGAACCTCAGGTCAGAGAACTTCCTGAGCAGAGATCTGGGATCCCAAACCGGACAGAGATCATTCACCATCCGAGCGTCCAACGCCTTCTCTGACGCTGAGATGGGCGCGCCCTGCGTCCTAGTGACGTGACAACAGACAAAACAAGGAGCAGGTCACGGGCCAGGCCCCACGGGCCCCCGGCGCACAGGGGACAGGGGTACAATGAGCTCACGGGCACTTCGAAAGGGGCTAAAGGCCATGATGAGGAAAAACAGGGTGGGCGCCCAACCCACCCTGCCCGAGAGAGATGACACCTGAGCTGAGAGCAGTCACTGGGCCAGGACAAAACCCCAACCTGCTCTTCAGTTTCCCAAGTTCACCCCGGGAAGACAGGACGTGGATACGTGCAATGGACATAACTTCCTGTGTCCACCTTTCTAGAACGCACTAGAATCCACTGACCCTCCCTGGAACTCCCTCAAGTCTCGCCGGCGCCCGGCTGCTCCCATCTGCCCCTTTGCTCCCGCTCTGGTCCTTGAGGAGACAGAGAGAAGGGGTTCCCGTACTTAAGAGAGCAAATGAGACCCGACCAAAGACTGTCCTTTGTGGCCAGAAGATTCTATACCGACCCCGCACCTCGCCCCACCTCTGCCACCCCTTCTCGGCCCCTGCTTTCCCTGGGCCCATCCTACTTGCTGGCCCAGGTTTGGGGGTTCGGTCCTGGGGACAGCAGGACTGCAAACAAGGTGTCCCTTAGGGAGAGGAGCCTGCATTTCCCAGTGTGGACCCTGTACCCACCCACTCCCACCCCCAGCCACACGCCACTCCAGACAAAGTCACACGGGGCTGCTCAGACACTCACAGGGGGCTGCAGGCATGTGTGGCATTAAAAGGAATTCTCCCTCATTCTCAAAGCACTGTTGGTTTGAATTCCTGAAAAGAGTCATGAGCATTAAAAAATAAATAAAAAAAGAGCCAAATAGACCCTTTCAACTATGAGGGGGCAGGGCACCAAACTCAGTGTGGTCTTTCTTAGCGGCACACAGACTTAGGAGGGTCCAGCCTGGACTCACCAGACCTCGGTGGGGGCTCCTCTAAGTGGCCCACCTGAGCCCTAGGTGCAGCTAACCTTCCTGTGCAGGGACTCCCATGGGGCCACGTGCCTGGGGCCCTGCTGGGGGAGGGTTGCTGCTCTCCTGGCTGAACTTTTGTTCTTACTCATCCGGGAGAACGTGGGTGCCAGCTCTGCTGGGAAAGTGGGGTTTGGCTCTTGGTTTCTGCTGACAGCCAGCATTTCCTGGGACTAAAACGGGGCCAAGTCCTCTGGGTGGCACAGTGAATCCTCCTTCCTGTCTGGCTCTCGGACCCCCCAGGTGGTGGGGTCAGCAAGGCCAGCTTCTTTGGTCCCTGGCACCAGGGGAACTTGGCTGAGGCCAAACCGAGGTCCCCCGGCAGCTGGCCTAGCCCAAGCCAACCTGCTCCTTGGCCCAGACACCCTGAGGAGGGATGAGGAAGCTTGGGGACTGGCCTGGCAGCCCAGAGACCTGTGTTCTCGTCCCATTTCTGCCTCTGCCTTGCCGTGTGACCTTGTACGAGTCACTGTCTCTCTCTCTCTCTGGTTCTTGCTGCCTCTCTCTGTAAAGTGAGCAAGCTGGGACATCTCTTACATTCCAAGACACTAACTGTGATCACAGGGGCTTGAGAGGGAATGCCGAGATGGGGGCAAGCTTTGGGGAAGGGCCCCTGGCGACCCCGTTGCCTGCAGCATCCTCCTCCACACGGTAATGGATTTGGAATTCGAAGATCATGAAGGTTCTTTATTGCTAAAGGGGGAAAGGTCCGAATATTGCTTAGCAAATTACCATCTGCTAGGGGCACCGTTATGCCTTGACACCACCATTGGTCAGCAAATTGGTCACATTATTGGTTAGTAAATTTGAGGCTGCAGAATTATTTATTGGCAAATTAGAGATGGCAGAATTATTGGTTGGTGAGGCCAGAATTGCAGCGATTGGTTAGCAAATTAGAGATGCCTGTTTTGGTCTGTGAATAAATCACGGCCGGTCAGGGTATCGGAGGCCAAATTAGAGGTGGCCGGGTTATTTATGGCCCAGCCAGGAACACGGAAAGCACATTCGCCTGGCAGAGGGGGGCTCAGCCCTCGACGTGTGGGGCTCCTTCTCGAGAGCACCTCGAGGTTGGCACTTTTTAAAGGGGCAGTTATTCTTTCGTCGGCACTAACGATGCAATGGGCTGAGCCGGATTTGCGTTCTGCACCTTCGAGTTCCCATCTCCCATTCCTTGTGTCCCAGGGGAGCTTAAAAGAGGTTTGCAGCGCTGGGGGCTGGTCCGTGGAGCGGAGGCAGGCGCCCAGGATAAAATCTGAACAGAGTTCCTGGCCAGAGAAGGTGCCGAGTCTGATCCGGGAACATGCACTCCACAGGCCAGCCTTCGCCACACGTCCTCGGGCCGCGCCCAGGATGGGGCCCCACAAGACAGGAGATGCCCTTGAGCTCAGGAGCTCAGGGTCAGGCTGAGACTTCTCCAGGGGTCTGGCCAGGCCCTGGTTCCCTGAGAAACCCGCCTCCTCCCCAGCAGTGTCCGGCGTCTCTCTCCACCTCCATCCTAGTTACTTTTGTCCCACTTCTGAATCACCTTTGACCCTTGTTGAGAGGTTCGTAGCTTCTCCACTAGATGAGAAACTTTGTGAGGACAGGACTGCTTGCTGCACTCACGGAGCCCGGAGCAGGACTCAGCATACGTAAGTGCATATTGGTGTCCACATGCGTATGCACGTGCATGGATAGATAATGGATGGAATGATGAGGGATGGATGAGGAACAGATAAATGAGAAGTGGCTGGGTGAGTGGATGGATGGATAGATGGACGGATGGTATTTGGACGGTTCTACAGAAGGACAAATAATGTTGCTGATGTTATTTATGAAAGCCAGGGATCCCGAGGTAGAGAAGTGCAGAGTTTCCGAGTTCCAGAAATAGAAGAGATTTGAATCCGTGCCATCCACCCACCCCTTGCCGAGCCCAAGCTTTTCCATTAAAAAAAATCAAGGGAGGCTATTGTCACTGGTCACACATCTGGAACCGTACAGGAACATCAGCCAAGGTCTCCCAGTCACCCTGAGGGCAGGGACCCCACACATCCTCAGCCTGAAGAAGAGAGAATGTTCTCAGGCGGACGGGAGGAAACCTGGAGCTGAAAGGGACTGCGGTGTCCTGCGGAGCTCTGGTCCTCTGGTCCTCATGAAGTTCCAGATGAAACAGGGAGTCTTATCACCGCTTTAATGACGAGCTGAGTTTTATTTTTCCAAAGTGGCGGTGTGCCCCCTGCAGCCCCCCCCACCCCACCTCATCATGGAGGGGTGGGGAGGGTGGCTCAGCAGGGAGTCTTCCGTTTATTTTGTAGATGGGCAGGTGGGAAGAGAGAGAACTCGGGGTGTTTCTTGCCCTCCAACCTTTATCGCCCCGCTAGGAGCCCTGTCCCTTCCTGGTGGCCCCGGCTCCAATTCACAACCTCACTGGGCTCCAGACACACCACCTCCTCTCCCCCTCCCTGCATCCTGAGGGGTGACAAAGGGCAAATCTCTGGGGCAGAGGAGCACAGCACACCCCAGCCAGCTTCTTGCCCCGCCCCCGACACCTGGCTTTGGTCTCTCGGTTGAGGACAGTTCACTTGCACCATCAGCGGCTGGAAGGGCATGCACCCAAACAGATGCCCACACGGGGCTGCCTCCTGCTGAGCTCAGCGCTGCCCCCTGAAGTTTCAGTCATGCCCTGCGTACCGCCGACCCCCAGAGCCTTTACAACCACCGAGAGGCACCTCTTGGAGAAAATGCCATCAGGACAGACTAACTAGTCCCCAGCTTCCAGCACATTCAAAAGCCTCCCCAGCTGCTCCTCTGTGCCTGTGACTAATCTTTAAACGGGGATAGTAACATCTTTTACATGGGGGCAGTAACACTGTTATGAGAACTGAACGGTATCTTCTGTGTTTAGGGTACGTAAATAGGAGACATTCACTCAATAAGTGGGAGATATATTACCGCTCTTAATGATAACATCCCCCTATTGGTCAGACATTCCGGTTATTTGGGCTTTCACTGCTAAAAAGGGTGCTGTGATGAACATCTTTATAAATAAAGCATTTTTTCCTGGTTAATATTAGTATCTCACAACAGATTCTTGGCTCCGGTGAAGGTATCGGCAGAGGCAAAGCCAAGGGGGCAGCTTTGTAACTACGGCCAAGTCAGCCTTTTAAAGCTGCCTGGCGGGGCGGGCTTTCGCAGGACCGGGCACCATTGACAGAGGCTGGCCTCCCCGGAGCGATGGGGACCTGGCCACCGGCTGCCCGGCACAGCCTGCCACCTTGTCCACACCACAGGCCTCCTGGGCACACCCCCTCGGGGGCAAGACCGGACCCCAAATCCATGACCACTGGAACAAGGGCCCAGACAGATACCGTTTCGTCTGTACGGAGGCTACACAGAGGTGGAACTGCAGCCAACCTTTAAACATCAGAAACGGCCATCGGAATTTCTGGCCCGTGCTGAAGGGATTCGGGCACCCGGGCTCCCGTCCTCACAGCAGCAGGTGGCAGGGCTGGGGAGCAGCTGCTGGCTGGGGACGGGCTGGAACTCTAGTCCTCTGTGGTCCCCCCACACTCCTAGCTCTGTGCTCGGCTGACTTCTCCCGTGGACAGACCCCGCCCTGCAGCTGGAGGCATTGCACTATCTGACCTTGGCTATCCTGGAGTGGCCGAGAGCTGGCCCTCCCTCAGGAAGGCAGATTCTTGCCCTGATCTCTCATATCTGATGACCATGGGCAGGGGGGTAGGGGAAACAGGACAGGCAAGGGGTGCAGACACAGCCCGCAAAGTGCTGCTCAGGAGCTGAGGGGCTAGCAGTCCCATCAGAGGGACCTGGCAGGCCTCCTGGAGGAGGTGGCATCTAAGCCAGGTACTTGGTGATGGCTACAAAGTTAATGGCTGGAGGAGGGGCACAGGTTCCCTGGGACCCAGGCAGCCCCAGAAGCCCGTGGCAAGGATGCTGGAGTGGCAAGGCCCCTCAGGATAGCAAGCCCAGGAGGCGGGGGGTGGGCCGGGAAAGGCCAGAGGATGGGCCATGGTCAGCTGGGGGACACTCTGAGCCCCGAAGGGGTCCTGCCGCTCACTGGGTCCGAACCCTTCAGAGGCCATTTTGCTTTGAGTCTGGAAACCCCAGACTGTGACCCCAGCACTGCTGCTTCCTACTTGTGCAAGTCAGTCAACACCTGGGCCTCGGCTTCCCCATCGGCCAGGTCCACACAGCGCCGCCCCCGCTCAGCACCACGTGCCGGGGCTGCCCAACACAAGGCCACTGGCTGGGCAGCCTAAGCAAGAGAAACGTCTTTTCTCACAGTCCTGCAGGCTAGAAGGTCAAGGTCAAGGTGCCGTAAGGTAGGTTTCATTCTGAGGCCTCTTCTCTCAGCTTAGAGGCAGCTGCCGTCTCTCACTATGCGCTCCCAATGGGCCATGTCTTTGGTCCTTTTCTTATAAGGCCACCAATTGGCCACGTTTAACTTTAATTACCTCCTTGTTGCCTCCGTCTCTAAATACAGTGACTTTGGGGTCAGGGCTTCCACCTATGAATTTGGGGGAGGAGGGAGATGGCACAATCTAGTCCATAGCACCATCTAATAAATGATAATGAGGACTCAGCCAGGTCAGTGAGTGAAACACCACAGCATGTGGAGGGCAGGAGTGTCATGTAATAGGGAGCGGTGGGGAGTGTGGCAAAGGCAGACCACAAGGCCAGTCTAAAGGCTGGCCTCTACTCCGCCCCAGCCAGTAGTGCTAGGGAAGGATGCAGTCTAAATGTGGCTGAGCTTCCAGTTTTTCAAGAGGCTGGACATTCAGACTCCCGCATCCATACAATAGAAATACTGACTCCAATACCTTTAAGCACAGAACAAGTCTAAGAAACAGCTGCTACCTGTATACAGCCTATTGGCTGTCACAAGCTTAGGACATAAAAGACATTCCATTCAATAAACATTGCTTCTTTCCCTAAACAAGAGAAATATCGCATGTCACTTGCTTTCCTTTGTATTATTTTCTGAAACAAAGCCATCCCTCTGTGAGGTAGAGCAGGAACCCACCACCCCCACCCCTGCCTCCTCCAGTCATGACCCAAGACTCCTGGTACCAAAATACCTTTCTCCGTGGCTGCTGCGTAGCCTGAAATTCCATTAGTATCACGCCTTTTTCCAGAATTGTCCTTGGCCTGCACTAAGGCCCAGGTGGGGGGAACTCACTGGCCATCAGGGTCGGTGGAGGAGGGTGGTGAGGAAGCTGCCTCTGTGGCGGAGGCTAGGGGACAGCGGGCGCGGGGGGCCGAGGTGAGCTTTCCCTCTGCCTTCTCCGGAAGGTTGCAGATCTGCCCTGAACTTCCAACCAGCAAGCCCTGACCCCCGCCATGGTGTGGTCACCTGCCACCTCCCCTGCCCCCCTCAGAGTGGAGGGCAGGGACCCTGCCTCGCTTTGCTACAGCCCCAGCTCAGTCCTGGTCCACAGGAGTCATACAGTAAGTATTTGTTGCAGGGGGCAGAGACACAGGGGAGGGAGGGAGAAATAAAACAACAAAAAAAAGGGGGGATGGAGAAAAACATCTGCCTTGCAAAAGGGCAACATGGCTTTTCAGTCTGTCCAGACACCCCCCCTCCACCCCGGAAGCAGATCCTGAGACAAAGCTTTGAGTGCAAGTCGTTTCTCTGGGAGAGGACTCCAGGCAGCCCGTAGGGCCCGGGCCGTGGGAGCAGGAAGCAGCCAAAGCCAGTACAGCATGCGGGCAAGTTCCCGGCCATGGGAACCGGAACCGAGGACTCTGGGGCAGTGAGGAACGGCGGCGCCAATTCTCCCACCCAGGGGAGTGAGCTGGAGTCGGGGGGGACAGTAGAGGTCTCTGACCTCTCCTGGGGTGTCCAGACCCACAGCTCACCACTCAGTTCAAAGAGATTGCGTGTCCACCACTGGGCAGCCTCCTACCTACCACCCAGGCCACTGGCCCCCACCCCTGAACACTCAGCTGGCCCGAGGGTCCTCCCGGGTCCAGGATGAACGTGGCTTCCCCCAGGCGGTGGAAGAGTCCCTGAGGATTCCGTATGTTCTCTTTTGCCCTTTCTTCCTCTCTTTTCCTTTTCTTTTTCTTTTTTAACTTTTTGAGTGAGTTTGCTCTCTGGGAGGGTTTCTCTGCTGGCTTTCTCACAGCCCAATTATTATCACACGAAAAAATAGCCCCTTGCACCTGAGTGGCTCTCCTGCCCCAGCAGCCGGGGAGTCTCACTGGCAGCGGCTGAGCAATCACATGCCACGGTCTGCACCGCAGTCTGCAGTCTCCTCTTCGACACAGCAAGGCCCTGTTATTAGTCAGGCAATAATCGAATGCCTAAAATAGGCTTATAAAAGATCTCTGAACTGCAGGAACGGGCTGTTACCAAGAGTTATGACTCCGGCTCAGGGAGCAGGTTTCCAGAAAAATATGTAACAACACACATCTGTTCTCTCGCCGCCAGGGAGAAGCCGCGTGCACAGGAACAATCGGGGAGGCGGGGGTGGGAAACCACACGTCTGTCAAGTCACGGTCCTTAACTCCACGCAAAGCTTCTGGGGGCTAACATGCTCTCCGGGGTCTTTTATGCCCAGGGGGGAAAAAAAAAAACAATTTGTTGGGGACTGGTTGAATTTCATCGTTCAGGAAACGACACTAAGGAATCTGAACTTTGTTTTACCAGATAGACACCTTGAGAAATGCGGACCGACAAAAATTTGTTCCTTCTTTCTGGCCTGTTCTGGAAGCATCTGGCTGTGGACAACAGCACATTCCGAACTGGGGTCGTTGTCTTGCACGTGTGTGCTACCCTCACAATTTTTCCACGGCCATGTGCTTCTTGCACCGGACCACTGAATGGCCATTTTTCTTTAAAGAGGTTTGTTCCAAACGAGGAATAGAAGTTAGATTCACTGAGCAGAACAGGCAACGTTATAACAGGACTGTAAGTGGAAATTTTGTTTCTTCCCTTCTAGCAGAAAATATGGCCACTTCTGTCCCAGTCTCCCCCCGCCACTGGAGCCAAGGTATTTTCCGGCTGCCCACCCCCGCCCGCAGCTTTTCCCCAGTTAGGTGGCAGGAGGAGAGGTACCTCCTCAGATGGGCGGCAGTGGGAGCTGACCCCCGGGACCCACGGGAGTATACCCCTGTGCCTCGTAGTCATTATTTGAATGCTTTCTCCGCCTTCTTCTGGGCTTCTCTCTCCTAGTACTGATGTTGGGAGCGGCCCCTCCTCCCAGGCATTGCAACAAAGCTGCTCCCTGTGAGGCCCAAACACACCTGACCTCCTTGGGTCCCAATGTCCCCGATGTCCTCACTGTGAAAGAGAAAGATGGGGAGCGCTGTGCCCATGGCCCCGGCCAGGGACCCTGAGGACTGGTGAGGGGGTGCCCACTGAGCCCCCAGCCCTGTCCCGTCATATATGAGTGCTCCTCTTCCCCCACAGCAGGCTGTCACATGCCACAGACCGCCACGTCCCAGCAGGCAAGCGTGGACCAGACCCAGGGAATGTAGCAGTTTCTGACTTTGTTTAAAAGGGAGCAAACATACAGAAGCACGACGTCCTTCCCAGCGGTCCTGTGTTGCAAGCAACGTGCGACCCCCGCCCCCGCCCCGCCCCCACCATCAATACCAAGGCTGACCCAGGCCAGCCTGACCCTGGACCCCAAGCCAATGGTCGACTGGTCACAGGCTCTTTCCTCCAGCCATGGTCTGCAGCCCTCAGCACCCTCCCAGCCCCGCTTGCCAGAAGGGCCTCCCTTTACCACCCGCACCGGAGCAGAGGAGAAGCTGGAGCAGCCCCGGGCTTTCCTGCACGCACATGCGCAGTAGAGGCGGGATGCTGCTACAGGCGGTGCTGGGTAAGGGGCCCGAAGGTCTGGCAATCGGGGTTTCTCTGCAGTGAGACCTGGCGCAAGTGAGTTTGCCTCTTTTTCGGCCTTGGACAGGTGTTCTCACCTGTAAAATGAGACTCTGTTTCTATCTTTTATGTAGGGGAGGAGATGATGTCTTTAAAAAAAGTTTTAGACCAATTGTAATATACATACAGAAATAAGCAAGTATCATAAACAGGAGTCCATTTACTTTCTTTAAAGAGCCAGACAGAACATATTTTAGGCCTTATAATCACTGTCACAGCTACTCAACTCTGCTTGTAGCTTAAGAGCAAGCTGGCCATACACCACGAGGAAGTGAATGAGCGGGGTTGTATCCCAATAAAACTTTGTTTGTAAGAACAGGCAGCTGGCCACCTGGGACCTGCAGGCTGTGGTTTGCCAACTGTTCGGACTGAATGTTTGTGTCCCACCAAATCCTCCTGTTGAACCCCTAACCTCCCAGTGTGAGGGTCTCAGGACGTGGGGCCTGGGGGGGAGGAAGTTGGGGTTAGATGCCCTCAGGAGGGTGGGGCCCCCAGGGCAGGATGAGAGCCTTATAAAAAGAGGAAGAGACAGGAGATCGCAGTCTGCACCCTGTGAGTGCGGAGCAAGAATGCGGGTAAACCAGAAAGGGGCTCTTTGCACACGCTGACTCTGAGGGCACCTTGATCTTGGGCTTCCAGCCTCCAGAACTGTGAGGAGTAAGGTTTATCATCCCCACCACCCAGGCTGGGGTATTCTGCAATAGCAGCCAGAAGTGACGGAGGCACCCACCCCCGGTACCACCCCCATGTGACCACCGCCCAGATCAACAGTTCGGAGACACTCAGCACCCCTGACACCGGATTATCTTTCTCATCCACTAGACTCACTGAACTTTGCTGGCCTTCTGAACTTTTTTTCTTTATAACGTTTATAATGTCTTACACCTCATTGCTTTCAAGTCAAACGTATAACTCACACAATAGAATCTTCAGACGTTATCCTTTGGGACAGCGGCCTGCAAGCCTTCCTGAAGCAGCGGGTCCCTGTCTCCTGCAAAAACTGTTGTGGGGGGTGGGGGGGCCAGTCCGTCCTGTGCAGAAAGAACAGGGCTGTGGCTGCACTGGAGGGCGAGTGCCGAGCTCACCCCGTCCCCAGCCCTCTCCCCTCTAGGCCCAAGTGGAGGCACCCCGGGAACTTGGAGTGGAGGCACCCCCATAACCCAATCTGGAAGCAGTGCCTCTGACCACTCACTAGTACCTGATCTCTACATCCCACCTGTGGGGACCTGTGTCCTTCTCCACGCCCCCTGAGAAGACCATCAAGGACCCAGCACGGGGTCCACCGTGGTGACCCTAGCAGGCAACTTGGTGGTGCAGGTGACTTGGGTCAGAGAAGTGACGCTGGCCACGCAGCATCTGTGAGAAGATGGGTCTGAGAGCGTGCAGGCCGGTGACGTGGCGAGAGGCCCATCCTGCACATGGAGCTCAGCCGGTGGCCTGGCTGCTCCACGCAGCACCCGTCTGGCCCAGCAAAGCCCCCTGGAGCTCCTGGAGCCTCAGTGAGCACCGCACGACAAGAGGGGCTGTCCCTCACGCACCTCCCTGCCGGGGTTTGTACACCGTGCAGACCGGATAGTGTGGAGGAGCTTTGTCACTCCAGAGCGATGGCCTCCCCACTGGGGGTGTTTTGCTCACCCCACCCTCCCCGAGGGGACCTTCAGCAATGTCTAGGAACATTTTGGGGGTGTCGTAACTGGGGGAGAGGAGAAGATGCTCCTGGCATCTCGTGAGCGGAGGGCGCGGATGCCGCTGGAATGTCTCGCGTCGCACAGGGCGGCCGCCCACAATAGGAACTACCCAGCCCAGGGGCCAGCGATGCTGAGCCCAAGAAGCCCCGCTCTAGGATCAAGGAGGCAAGTGATGTAGATGGAGTTGGCTGTCGAGGGGCAGGTAACAAATGGTGATACACTGCCCCTGCTGGGGCGGCAAGGGGATGAGGAAAGGTCTCAGACCCCCACTTAAGGGTCTTCTTTGGAGTTTGATCCCAGAGAACTTGTTGGCTATAAGCACAAGAGACGTGGCCCTGGTCCCCAGAAGAAACATCTTCCCCAGACCAGCAGCAGGCGACGTAAACATGAACAGCCTTCCGAAAAAGTTCGTTCACCACAGGGATCTCGTTACCCATGCCTCCCCCCTCCAACTTTCCCTCATCTCTGAATCACCACCACTGCCACCCCCCTCCCACCAATAAGTGCCACGGCTCCCCCTTCAGGCCCTGATTAGACCTTATCGGCCACGTGGGGGCCAATCAATGGCAGATCACTGGAGATCAAGCCCCCCGATAGCTCATACATGCTGTCCCCAGCCGCCCCAGCTGCTGGCCGCAAACAGAGCAGATCTGGCTTTGGGTGATATCATTCCATGTCCTCAACCAGAGACATTGAGATAATAACTTTCCAAATATTGTCTTACGAGATGCTTATCGCTGTAAAACAATATTTTGTCACCAGGCATTGAGCAAGGGGCAGTATCATCTTGCAGAAACACGCAGGTTGGCAAGGGGAGGTGAGGTCATTGCGTGGCGGGGAGGGCTGTGGGCAGGAGCGCGTGGGGTAAGACGGTGGGCTTCCACGGGACTCAGAGGGCCGTGGGACAAGGGGGGCGGGGGGCGCTTGGCCAGAGAAGCTGGTATGCAGGCTGTAAACAAGGAATGCAAGTCAGGGAGGAAATGCAGTTTGCTCTCAACATGGGGTGCAGTGGGGGCCATAGATATGACAGCCCCCCCGCCCTGCTCACAGGGAGTTCACGGTCTAAAAGGGAAAACGCAGAGAAAGGCAGATGAGATTATGGCCTAGGTGAGCTTACCCCATACCCTTGTTTCATTGTCAGTGATCAACCATTTAACAGGGTTTGTTTGTTTTTTCAGAAAAATAAGATAAAACAACAGCCCACCACATAGCCATTGTGTAAGGGGCCTGGGCCCGTGGCTCTGACCTCCCACTGGGAGCGGAGGGCTGTTGATGGAGGTGAGCTTCAGGCCCACGGGCCCGGGACTCTGAGTCTGCAGATGGGGACAGTGGTGAGAGGGGATTGCAGGGAACAGGTCAAGTCTTTCTTCTTCCCCAGTGCGGCCATCGGAGCCAAGGCTGGCGGACTCGGCTCTCCAACACCCGTCCCTGCTGTCAGAATTCCCTTAGAAAACACACTTCTCTGTGGGACCCCCTCTGGGGAGATCCCGGGGAGGGGGCGGGGCAAAGGCAGCAGAAAAAGAAGAGAAAGGGAAGGTGCTGTGTCTGTGTGTTGTGTTGCATTGCGCCGCATTGTGTTTGGGGCTGAGAGAGGGACAGGCTAGGGGTCCAGGGCTGCTACAACACTGTGAGCCAAGCCCCTCAGGCTCTTGGGGTGAACCCCTAGTTGTGGTGACTGGCAAGGTCCCTGAGGCTGGGCTGGCCTCACTATGAGTTGTATGACCTCGGGCAAGTTCCTCGACCTCTCTGTGCCTCAGCTTTCTCATCTATAAAATGGGGACATCGGGAGGATTGTGGAGAGGACTAAGGGAGCTGATCACACCCACAGCACTCAGAACACAGCCTGGCATGGACTAAAAGCGCCCTAACTGTTCGCACGGTCATTATAAAGGTCCCTGGGAACCCCGCAGCACCCACAGCATCTGCCGGACCACCACCGCCACGGCCAGCTCGAGGCAGACACCAGTGTCTCGAGGAGCGTACTGAACCACACTTTGAAAATACCGTTTAAGGCACTGCCAACAGCTCTGAAATAATCATTGCGATGGAAAAGAGACAAAAGTGAAGCCAGGGGCTGACAGGCGTGGCTGGCAGAGGCCAACAAATCACATCCGCAATGACCCTGTTTCCAAATGAGGTTGGATTCTGGATTCCTGGGGGTTAGGGCTTCAACATATTTCCAGGGGGTTGGGTGGGGGGGAGGACCATAGAACTGGGTAACACAGGAAACCAGTGAAGGATTTTGAAGTGCCATGACATCATTCGGTTTACGTTGGAAAAAGACGGCTCCACCGGCTAGCTGCTGGAAGCCAGCCCGTGACGTGGGGGCCGCTGCAGCCGCCAGGTGAGCCGTGGTTGCAGCTGGGCCAGGAGGAGCAGCGGAGGAGGGGGAGTCGCTGCGTCTGAACTACTTTCTGCAGGAAGAGTGGAGACAATCAGCTGCTGGGTTAGCTGTCATGCAGAAGGCAGGAATCATTGGTAGGATGACTCTGGTTTTGACCTGAGTATCTGGGTAGTACTGGGTGGCCATTTACTGAGAGAGTAACCAGAGGGGCGGGGGCAGGTTTGTGGCAGGGCAAGGAGCAGTGATTCCAGAATCCTGATTGGCACAAGCGAAGCTCGAGCTGCCTTTCAGACGTCCAAGCGGAGAGACTGCATCGAGAACTGGGCCCTCAGACACAATGCATCTAAAAGCCAACTCATCGCCTTCCGGGCTCAGGCCGGCTCACCAGCTCCACCTCTCAGTTAGTGGCGCCACCACCCATTCTGGGGACCACCCCAACCTCCCCTGTGACACCAAGTCCTGGGGGTTTTGTCTGTTCAGTGTGCCTTGGATCCAACCACAGCGCTCCCTCTTCAGCACCTCCATCTCACATGCAGCTGACCGCAGTGGCCCCCTGGACCAGCTTCCTGCCCCAGACCTTGCTTCACGCTGACCCGCTGCCCCTCCTGCCGTGGGCATGGCAGGGGGGCTGGTTACTCAAGATCAAAGGGGACATTTCGGGGTTTCTCCCCTCGGTTGATGGTGTCATGTAGGGAGACTCACTCAAGGGAGACTGGGCGTTATTTCTACACCTCACATCGCTCAGAGGAGGTTCTTCAGAGGCCACATCTGTAGCCCAAAAGCTCTAGACCTTGAAATCCAAGGTCTCAGGTTCCAGTTCTGATGCCCAGCCCTCTTGGCTGATGATTGCGGTTGGGTGACCCAAGGATATATTGTCCCACCTGGTGAATGGGACGCTACTGGTGATGATGACCGGACAAGACACGTTCATGGCACTGTTGCAAGCTGACCACAAGGGCCACTTACCGTCGGTGCTGGCAAGTCACTGAATTTCTCTGAACCTCAGCTTCCTCAGGGGGAAGGAGGAGAGCTTTGCCTCCACAGCAGGGCTGCCTGGGGCTGGCACAAGGTAATGCACCTCACAAGGCACCTCACACCTCAAGGAAGCTCGCCACTAACCTCCCCGCAAGAACCACTTGGAAGCCACACACAGCCCTGCCAACCTTCCATTTTTCAGTGGGAGGAAGAGAAATTCTAAGAAACTACAGTCCTTTAAAGTCCTCCTTCCCTCATTATTAATTTTATAGAGAGTTATTTTGTGGTTCTGGCTTTTTTTTTTTTTTGTAATTAGATGCTGTAAAAATTTTTTAGTGATTTTCTCTTCGTAATTAGAAATAACGATTAGAGTATCTTTTATATTACATGGCGTTTTTCCTTTCAACAATTGTATACATTTTGTATTCTTTGCTTTCCTCCATACAGGCTTTAATGAGAACAACTCATTGTGGACCATAATTTGCGATTATTATAGCGTGTCATGAAAATGAGTTATTTCCGTCACAGAAATATAATGCCCAGCGTAATGTATTTTTGCTGGTGGGTTTTTATCTTTTCCCTCTGGGGACAGGGGAGCTGTGTTTGCCAAGTTTAGAATCCCCTTGAACCTGAGAGGCTGGGGGATTGTGGAGTAAACGCAGGCTTTCTGGGTTTTTTTCCAAAATGGTTCACCCTCCTTTCTCTGCACAGAGTAGAAGCATAAGGCAGAGCAGAGGTGGCTTCACATGGTGGCTTCACACGGTTCACTAAAAAGCACATGAGATTCTAAACAGCTGCTTCCCAGCAAATGACGTCTGTTCAAGCAGGCATGGGACAACCAGACGCAGGTCGCTTCTTAAGACGCGAGCAGTCTATCAGGGAACCCCAGGTACCCCTGGACACCTGCCCGTGTTTCTGCTGCCAAAGGCAAACTGCTGTACACAGGACGCCCCACCCTCCATGGTAGGTGGCACCGCCTGAGCTACACACAGGGCACAGAATGACATGCCAGCGATCATGGGGACTGTGGCCCATGTGCTCTAGCCTTCCAGCTGCACGTGGGAGCCAAGGCAGGAAAGGTGTGGGGAACGTCGTCTGTGCAGCTGTCAGTGAGGCAGGTGCCCAGGGGCAGGGCTCTTCCTGACATGTGCCACCTGCCTACCCATTAGAGCATGGTCACCTGGAGGTCACTGCCAAGGGCAAGGGTGTAGTTTAGGTATCATGTCCAGATGGGGAGCACCCCCACCTCCCATGTGCTGGGGAAGATCTGGAGATCCGGGCGCCCAGGGGTGGGTGCAGGGGATGCAGCCTCCGAGACAGGCCCGGCCCCGCGGCAGATCGAGAGAACCAGCGGGAACTGGCCTTTCCTTGGAGAGCAGAAGCGGGGTGCCAGGAGGCTCGCTGATAACAGCCCGCCCTGTGGCCCGTGGTTTCTGCCTGCAAAGCCTCACTTCTGCTTTATCCCCTTCACCTCTGCCAGCAGCCTGGGGCGGCCGCCTTCGGGGAAAGTGGCTCCCATTTTACAGACAGGCTCTGTAACTGGCTAGTTAAATGGCGGGGAGTGGGGGGAATGTGCAGTCAGGGGCTGCTTTGGGTGGGGGTGGGCCCTCCAAGTTGCCTTCTTAAAGCATGTACCCCATAGCCAGCCCTGACCCCGCGCCTTGTGGTCAGGAGGCCAGGATCTCGCAGTAAACTTCCAAAGCTGAAATCCCAGCTCCACCCCTTACTAGCCATGACTTTGGGTGACTTTCCTAACTGCGTGGTGCCTCAGTTTCCCCATCTGGAAACTGGGGACAATCATTCCATTAACCTGATGAGGAGGATGAAATGAGCTCATGCAGGGAGAGCCTGTGCACCGGGGGGGCAGGTCCCTGCGGGCGACCGCTCCGGTTTGTGCAGTTTGCAAAGCACTGGTTCAGGCTGTGAGCTCCCCCCGCACCCCAAAGCTTGGTCAGCCAAGCGTTGCACCTGTGAGCTCACGTCTGCTCAGAGAGGGCACCTTTCCTGATTCATCCACCTGGACAAGCGCCTTCTCCTAATTGCTAACAAGACTCACATTGCCTAGCAGCACCTGGCTCTAGAATGCCAACACACTCAAGGTGCCCAGTTAGTGTGCTGTTGTGCCCAGGTTCTCCTCTTCCTCCTACCCAAACTGTCCTCAGGTAGGAGCAAAGCCAAGCTCCATTAGGGAATCCACAGGGCACCGGTGTGTCCCCCAGGAGATCTCAGAGATAGCCCAGAGCGGGAACCTGGCTCCCCAGCTCCCATGCACCTTGGCAGGGCCACGGAGCACCCTGAGTCCCCACGCCCAGGCCCCTGCGTTTCCCTGCAGGACATGAGAGAGGTGAACAGGGAGCACAGTGCCTGGCCCAGAGCAGTTTCCTTACATCTCAGGACAATGCCGTTCTGCTTCCCCTCCATGGTGTGCGACTCTCTTCCCAGCTAAGGACTCACAGGCAAGCAGGACAGAGTGACATTCCGCCATGAATGCCTAATGCTTTTTTGTACGGCGCTGAGTATACCTGCTTCCTAGCAGTGGGCCCCTCCCCTGGGGACCCCCCACCCAGTATAATTGTCCTCACTCCCCTAAATTCAGACGCAATGCGAGTCAGAAACATCGTGGCTGGATTACATCTGCAGCTGTGGAATTATTAGTATGACTTTTGGGTGGTGTGACAGTGATGTTTCGGCAATCTATACATATTGATTTAGGTCGATAATAAACAATTTGATTAGCCTCCCCATCCATGGGCTGTCATTGCAATCACCGACCGGGGCCCAGCCGAGTGGAAGGGAGGCAGAAGACTCAAGTGGCAGGAATCCTCAAAATAAGAAACTCCGTCCTGATTAGAGGCCCGGCTCCAGTGAATTGGACAAGACAGCTCAGCTGGCACGTTATTAACTCCCTGGGAAAATACTCGGCAGGTCCCCGGGGCCAGCCTGCATATTCCGATGCGGATCGATAAGCAATCTCCGGTGTATATGGAATTCAGACTCGAATCATTTGTCTCCGGCTCCTTTCTCCAAAGGGAGCCCGCCGCCCCAGCACTTCGCCCCCGCCCCGCGCACACTCCCTGTTTAACTAATGACCCGCCACGGAGGCAGCCAGAGCGCCGAGCCCTCTTCCATCATTGGGAGAGGCTCTCAGGTGGGTCTCGTGATGGTAATGGCCTCCTTTCAATTTTTTAAAAAACAATTCCCGCCCCAACATCGTGGGGGTGAATTTGTGTAAGTGATGGGCACGCTCCTCCACGACAGGCAGACAGATGTCCCAGTAATGGACACCCTCCCAGTGTCCACCCACACCTGAGGGTAACACTTTAACAGAGCAGGAAGGGGACCCTTCTGTCAGCCTCTGTGGGGGACACAGAAGGAGGGGTACCACCCAGGGACGCTGGCAGCTTGGACAGGGGACTGGCTCAGGAGAGAAGGGTGACACCAGGCGACTCCAGACTTGCCCACAAACTGGCTTCTTCAGTCACAGGTCCACAATGGACGGAGTTCCCTGGGCTGCAGCATCCCTTAGCGACCATCCGATTGCTACACCCTTTCGGTTGGGTGGAGACTCTGAAGGGCCCTGAAGGCAAGGGACCATCAGGGACCACACAGCAACCCAGCTCCTGGCAGGGACTCTGGCCCTCTCCACTGCCCGCAGTCGGGAAGGCAGCAGGGCTCAGTGCCCCTCTAGGGGTGGCCTCTGGCGAGTGGCTTCACCTCTTCAAACGTGCATTTCTCCACGTGGAAAATGAGGCTACCAACAACTACCTTGCATATCTGCAGTGAGAATTTAATGTAATAATGCAAGGAGAGTGCTTGTGGCATAATAGATGCTCAGTAGTTACTATTTCAGCATCAAGATGAGATTAAAAAGTGCACTGGGTTTTACAAATCCAATACCCGACATGCACCAGGGTGGCTGCTGTATCTCTACACTGAGGCTGGAGAACCAGGCTTGGCGCACCCAGCCTCGCCCACCAGGCCACACCCACCAGGACACGCCCCCACACCCATCAGGCCACGCCCATGACCACGCCCCACGCCCCATCCCCGCTGAGCCCCAGGGCGCTGGGGAACCAGTTCAGAAACTGCCGCCTGCACAAGGGGAAGATGAAGACCCCGAGGACCGCGGCGCAGTGAACACGAACTCCTCAGGGGCCCAGTTACCTTCTAGCCCTGGGCTCTGCCATCCTTGGGTCAGGGGCCGCCCACAGAGCCATGTTCCAGAAAGTAGAATGGAGGAAGGGACAAAACAGATAGGGGAAAAGGGTACATACCGACTATTTTATTAATAATTGTTTATCTTAAATTCGTTTTAGAGTTACAGAAAAATCATGATGATGGACAGAGTTCTCACAACACCCACATCAGTCCCTCCGTTAACACCTTGTGCTAAGTATGGTGTATTGGTCAGAGGGAGTAATTGCATATTGATACATGATTATCCACTGAAGTCCGTACTTTAGAAGATGTCCTTAGTGTTTACCTAATGTCCCTTTTCTGTTTCAGGATCCCATCCAAGATACCGATTTACATTTAGAGTCTCCGTAGACTCTTCTTGGCTGTGACTGTTAAACTTTCCTAGGGTCCTTTCTTTTCTTTTTTTAAATCCTCACCCTAGGTTATGTTCATTGATTTTAGAAAGAGAGGAAGGGAGAGAGAGAGAGAAACATCAATATGGGAAAGAAACATCAACCACTAGCCTCCCGTACACGCTCTGACTGGGGATCAAACCTGCAACCTAGGTGTGCGCTCTGACCAAAGATGGAACCCACACCCTTTTGGTGCACGGAACGACATTCCAACACCCGAGCCACCTGGCCAGGGCAGGCTGTCCTTGTTTTTAATGACCTTGCCAGTTTGGAGGACTATTTTGCAGAAGGTCCCCCAGTTGGAATCTGTCTGATGTTTTTCTCAGGATTAGACCGGGGCGGGGGGGGGGAGGGGATCATAGGTTCAGGGGAGGAAGAGCACGGACATAAAGCATCTTCGCCACCACGTGCTGAGGACCTTGGTCGCTCCCATGTTTGATGAGTATGAAAAAGGCTGCTATACACTGCGGGGTGCCTGGAGTTGCCACATGCCAACTCTTTTTTTTTTTTTCAAGACAGTTCTCAGGAAGAGTTCTGTGAAATGTTACCGGTGTCCCGTCGGCTCCACGGCACGCCCACCTGCAAGGGAAGCTGGTCAATGTAGGCTTTATTCCGCGCCCAGCGAGAATGTAAGAGTTCTCTCACGAGGCGAGAAGGGACATGGCAGACAACCAGCAGTCTCAGCCAAGGGACATAGCTGAGGGGGGACGGAGGTGGCGCGGGGAAGCATGAAGGAGACAGGGAATTTCAAGTACTCGACCCCTGCCACCCGGGGAACGAAGGAAAGGCTGGCCCACTGCCACGGAACCACAAGAAAAAGAGCCTCCGGGTGGGGAAACATTCAATAATTTACTCACTCAATAAGATGTATTGATGGTACATCTGGAGAATAGAATATTATTCAGCAGTTTAGAAAAAAATGTGCTATCCGATGATGAAAAACCACAGAAGAAGCTTAAATGCATATTACTCAGTGAAAGATGCCAATCTGAAAAGGCTACAGACTATAATTCTGATGATATGACATTCTGGAAAAGGCAGAGCTGTCGAAGCAGTGAAAAGATCGCCAGGGACTGGGGGAGAAGGCAGTAAGTAAACACAGCCCAGAGGATTTTTAGGGCAGCGAAAACACTCTGTACGATAGCGTACAATGGTAGATGAAATTGTCCTTATAAATTTGCCCAAATCCATAGAACATGCAACACCAAGAGTGAGCCCTAACGCGAACTGTGGACTTGGGTGATAATTACGCGTCAGCGTGGGGTGTGGCAGAGATACCGCTCTGGTGGGGAATGTGGATAATGGGGGGGTTTATGCGCATGTGGGGGCAGGGGGTAAATGGAGAGTTACTTATATTCCTGCCCGTTTTTCTGTGCACCTCCAAAAAGATGTATATCGTAAGCATCTCAGGGATCAAAGTGGGAATGGCCCACAGTCCCCCTGAGTTTTACAGCCCAGTGATGAGAGTCTAACAGTATTTTGGGTGTCGTGATGATCTTAGGTACCTAACAGTCCCACGGGACAGGGGGTGGCGTCGGGCGGGGGGAGCCCGCTGAGGTGTCTGCAAATTCCAAGATGGAAGAATCCTTTCCTGCTCAGATTTGCTCAGATTTTTAATTACACAGGCCACCAGTCCCTTCCAGTCGAGATTCCTCCACCTATGGCTTCCCTGGTTCTCCAGGATGTCCAAGCATTTTCTTGGGGCAGGTGGGGAGCACCCAGAATCAACTCCAGGTATGGGTGAAGCCTTACTTAGGGTGCAATTAAGCATTTTGGGATATGTATCTGTGTTCCTCTTCGAAGCCTTCCAGTGGCTCCAAGTGACATTTCTCAATGCAGGAATGAGCATTTCGAGTCTCCCTCCACTGCCACATTCAGAACAGCTCCGAAGTTGACGATAACGTCACAGGCCTCTCCTGCAGGAGTCCCGGGCCGGGCGGAAGGGGCCGACCCAGGTAAAGAACAGGCCGAGCACAAGCATCCCAGGCATGGCGCTGGGCTGACAGGGGAAGCCTGGTTCTGAACCGGCCTGGGCCACAGCACGCTGCAGCCCAAGGCCTACAGATACATGCACGTAGAGACTTCACCTGCTCTGCTCTTTCTGGGGAGCCTGAATTTTTTTTTCCCCTCATCAGGGCCCAATCATCTCCAGACAGTCCAAAAAATGAGCAATAATGTGTTCCCGACTCTTCAGTCCCCAAGCTCACATGTATTCGCATGGCCTCCTGGGTGCCCCATATTGTCACATGCCTCCCGGGACGACAGTCGCACTTATTTCATCCCACTCTGTGTCCGTGTGAGCGGTGTATAGGATTGGCTCCCACGGACACATAAGCGCATCTAGGCTCCTGGATTTGGTCCCCTTTGCCTTCTCCAGGATGTTCCCGGCTGGGGAGTGCCCCCAAAGACCCAGCTGTCCTGCTTATCAGAACCCCTGGGCTGGGACCAGCTGCAGAATACACCTGAGCCTCAGCTTTACCTGCGCAATGGCACGGACACCCTCCTGGAGATCGTGTCAGAGCCGAGCAGTGTAACGGGTCAGAGTGCCCTTGCCCACCACGACTGGCCATGGGGATGTCCAGAGAGCATTGGACGAAAATAAAGAGAGAGGCCTGTGAGTGTCAAAGGCATGAATTCTTGAGTGTCGGAGGTGTGAATTCAGGAGTGTGTGAACGCTTCTCCCTGCGATGGTGTGGGCAGCTGACGCGAAAACGCCAGAGTTCTGCTAATTCCCGTTAATACCCCCAGAGGGCGTGGGGGAAGAAGGTGGACCGGCCCGCCTTGAAACACCTTCCCATCCCTTTTTTCTCCTTCCAGTTTTCCTGCGGTGAAACCCGTGCGAGCTAGCAGAGGGCAATCACCCAAATAGCCGACAACACAAGAGGCAGGAGACGCGGGCGGGAATTTCTGGGGCACCCGCCCCGGACACCCAGCTCCAGGCCACTCTGGTTTTCGGCATTAAATCCGCCCGCCGTGGGGCTGCACACGGACCGCTGCCAGGCGTTTGCTCTGGTTGGGCGGCATTAGGCTCAATTTAACCCCAGCCCTCATTGTTGCTATTGATTGATTTTTAAATTAGATGAAGGCAATCAGTAAATACCACCCAATCAAGTTCTAAAAACATACAGGAGATTAGACAATTTAGAGTAATCAATGGGAATATTCCTTGATTTGCTACCACTCAATTTTGACCATAAATTACAACTATAACTTGCAAGTTAGGAAGCTATAAAGCAAGTGGATGTGACAAGAAAAACTATAAGAAAGGAATTAAGGGTGTGACAAAGAGCACCGACTGCGGTCCTATCGCGAGGCGAAATCACTCTTCCTTCCTGTCTTGGTTTCTTGTTGGGCCTCCTCACCCCCGTTAGGTCACGCGTGGGAGAGCTCAGGGTGTGCTCGGCTTTTACACAGAATTGGGGGGGCGCTGGGTGTGGAAAAGTTGCGTGCGGAGGGACTAGCAGGTGAGTTTGAACAATAAGTGATCAACCTAATTTTGTGGTTGCAAATAAATGTCCTGTAATTTTAGGCTCAAAACCCCACTGTTTGTTAAAACCCTCACCTACCTCAGAGACACTTTCAGACGCTGATGTGAAAGTCACACTTCCGTACTGTCATTTCCTACAAAGCCCAAAATGTAACAATAATTAAATGTAATTTTAGGTCAGAACTTCATACTCTCAAAAAGCTGTACTTGCGGAACTGTACGGTCCGCCCATCATTTAAAGAGAAGAACTTCCAAAGGACGAATTTTATTTTTCTTTCGCCATCCAACAGGCATGATTTGGAGGAAATGAATTTGCTTTCAGGATCTCCTGGCTTCGGAGCAAAGACCAGGAGCCCACAGTAGCCTGCATTCATTCGTTCACTCCTCTGTGTGTTCCCTCATTCATTCATTCGCTTATTCATGCGTCTGCTCATTCATTCATTCGCTCACTCATTCATTCAATCACTCGCTTATTCGTGCTCCCACTCATTCATTCACTCATCCATCCATCGGTGCACACGGATGCTGAAAGAGAGACAGGCTGCTTCAGGTTTTCTCATCTCCTTTCCTTTTTTTTGGTGCTCTTAGGAGCTTTGTAAAAATGGGAAATGAATAATCAAGCCGTAGCCCTTTGTCTACGCCCGCAAATAATCTGAGGACTTCCTGAGACACCAAGGTCCCTTTTCTCTTCCTGCTTGGGGAATGGGAGTGGCATGTTGTGACAGACCCTGGTCCTGGGGGGACCCACTGGTAGGCAAGGAAGAGTGGGCCTGGGGACTGGAGCAGGAGATCATGGGCCCCTGCTGCCTGGGGCTCTGCCCTTGGGACAGTCTTGGGAATTCCAGATGGATGGACACTCCTGAAGGCCGGGGCTTCTCTGCAAAGCAGTTGGCTGGGAGGGGAGGAAAAGTTTAAAGCCGGAATGTTTTCCTGAAGGCTAGGGACTTAATGCTTTAAAACAAATGGTCCTGATCTGATTTTTTAAATGAATACATGCTGACTATAGAAAATTTGGAAAATTCAGAAAATTATAAGGTAGAACATGAAAATCACCTATAACCCTAGATCCCCAAATTACTACTGTCTTGCTGTGTCTTCCTCCCTGTTTCTTTCCAGCCTTCGGCCTATGTATACAAAAATAAAGTGAGTCCATCTGGTGCCTGCTTTTTCATTTAACATTACATAATAGACATTGTCTCATACCATTAAACTTTCCAAATAACAGTCTCCACAGACGAAGGATTCTGTGACCAAGAACTTGTGGGCACCCTTGCGGTGTTTCCTGGTAACCACCCTATGATGTAGGTCTATGCCGTTTTGCAGAGGTAGCCACTGTGGCTGGTAGAAATCAGCAGGGGCAGGGTTCGAACCTGGCTCCTCAGGCTCTGGAACCCCTGGATCCAGCCAGCCACTGTGGGCTTTTTGTTCAGGGCCTTGCAGAGGCAGCGAGAACGACACGTTCGTTTACCACAGGAATCTGAGTGCTGGTCCCCGGCCTCTCCTCACATCTGAGGCCCTGCTCAGGTTGCTTCATTTCTCCCATTCTTTACTGGCCAGACCCACACCCTGGCCGAGGGGAACGGCAGGCGCAGATCCCGTCCTGGGTCCTGCCCACGGAGCCAGCACTTGGCGACAGCCTTCCTCCCGGGGCTGTTCTGAGTGCCAAGGGAGGTCTCCCCTGGGAAAGCGCTGTGCACCCCGTGGGGTGCCATGCACCAGCTGCCCCCAAGCAGGGGTGCGCCGGGATGCGCTATAAGGGTGCTGGCTGCCACGCTGTGAGCCAGAACTGGCTGGAAGATGGGTGTCCTGCGGCCCACGTGGTGTTGCAACGTTTTCGAATTCACGGCTAATACTTAAAAAGTCAGGTGAAATTTCAGTGAAAATATGATCCACATTTCCCCATCCTCTGGGAAAGTCAGAGGACGTGACCACTGGGCTCATGTTCCCGCAGGGCGGCCTTTGGCTGGAGCCAAGCAGCTGCCCTCGTAGGTGGGAGTGCGCGCCCTCGCACTCAGTATCCCTGGGAGATACACCACCTCCCAGTAAACCCAGGAAGGGGTGGCTGGTCACTGCCACTCGGATACAAGCCCCACAAGGCCCAGTCGGTCCTGTTGTATTCTTGCCGCGTCCCCGCTGGCCCAAGCAGGAGCAGCGCAAGTGAGCGCGCTAAATGGATGAATAAAGAAGAAGGAAGCTGAAAAACGGTCTGTAAGATGCACACGGTTTCCAGGGCGGCGCAGGTGGGGAGTCTGAGGAGCTGGCTGGTACTGGCGTCCCTGCAGGAAGGCACCTGCGGACACCAGCCTGGTAGACTGGAAGCCCCCCTACCAGGGAGGCAGAGCCGGCCAGAAACCTGCTGCTCCCCATGGTCTCCCCCACGCAGGAAAGAGTCTCTCTTCGTCCCCCCAGGGCCAAAGGAAGCGTATTAGAACTGCAGACGAGGTTCTCAGAGGCCTGTCAGGGCAGGCATTTACTCCCAACTCGAATCTCTTCTTCAATTTGCAGCTTCCAGCAAGGAAATGTCTGCATGCAGGCCCAGGTGTTAGCAGTATCATCATCTCTGAACAGAACCAGAGCCACCATTTCCTCCCCAGAAGGTGGGGGTTAAAGGTCAGAGGTCAGCCTGTCCATCTCTAGTCTCTAATCCTGGCCGCGCCCTTTCATAGGAGCTTCAGCGATTACCTCACCTCTCTGCACCTCTGCTCTTCCTACCTGCGAAGTGAGCAGACTCAGGGTACCTGCCCCTCAGGGCCGCTGAGTGGCATCGACACAGCCAGCTCACACCTACCGAGCACTCGCCACGTGACAGGCGCTGTTGGAAACCCCGGCACGTATTCACGGCACCCAGCGCAGTGTACAGACAGACAAGCACCTGCTCGACAGATCACCTCCGCGGGTTGCCGCGACCTCACAAGGCAGCTCCCTGTGACGTGGCGTGCCGGAGACTGCAGCCATCGAGTGGCGGGGCCGAGATCCAAGCCGGACAGCCTGGCTGCTGAGCACACGGCTCTCTCCTCCGCTGGCCTCCGTCCACCGGCGGTTCCGCGCACGGCACCTGGCTGAACGGTGAGAAGCGTCCGTCTCTGTCCAATCTCGGATCCTTCGCTCCCGGCAGTTTCATTCGGACCAGCGCTCCAAGGACTTGGGAGACTCTCTCGGCAGAGGTGAGGGCAGTGACAATGAAGACCACCAGGGTCCTGGGAAGATGATGTGAGGGCGTGTCCTCGGCTGCAGGTGTGGCTGTCACCCCAGGCTGCCCCCGCCCTGGGGCCCTCAGAGGTCCCGGGAGCTTTAGAGGAATTGCCTGGGAGGTGACCGGGAGAAGTGAGCTCTACTTCATCATGGTACGGAACTAAAAGGGCAGACCCATTCATCATGGGAGTTTCTAAAAGTGCTTTTATTTTGCCATTTAGTATGCCAGCAAGATCATTTCCCTTAATGTATACTCCTGGTATTAACACGCCTTAATCCATCACACGCTGTATTATGAAATTACAGTGTGCTACGCCGGGCCCCGCCTGGGATCATTAACCCAGCTCTTCTCGGGGCCATACATCATCGGGCGGATTACCTCATGGGTCTGGCGACCCCTCTCCCCGGCCTTGGTGGCGGGGCGGCCACGGTCATTTGTCCTCGCCTGGCCTGACAGGCGGGGTGTTTGCATTAGTGAGCAGATGGCTCCTGGGTGAGAGGCAGACGTCACCTCCCGCTCACCACCTCTCCTGCCAGTGACCCAGGTTTCCAAGGGACACAGAGGGACACAGTGCTCACCAAAGCTGTCCTCTCCCCGCCTCTCCCAGTGTCCTCAGGCTAGCCAGGGGCTGTGTCCCTCTGTCCATGAGCCCAGTAGGGACTTCTGCCATCACATCTCACCAGCCTGTGACTCCTCTCCCGGGGGCTCTGCTCTGGGGTCTGGGGTGGGGGGGCAGAGGGCACCAGAGGCACCTGCTTGAACCAGTCCATGCACATTGTCCCCCCCCACCCCCAACACCGCCCTCTCCCCACCCCCAGCCCTAGGGCTCACTACCCATTTGCGAAGCCAAAAACATTGGCGACGCTTCTAGATTCTGCTTTTGCTCTGACTCATCCTCGTCTCTCCACCGGCAACTCCTGCTGGCCCTTCGGACAGAAAGCACCGCGAATCGATCCGGTCTCTGTTTCCACGGTGCCCGCCCTCCCCCGCGCCTGCAGGACCACAGTTGCCTTCAACTGGTCCACCCTCCCCCTGCCCCTAGTGCGTCTCCCAGAGCAACCAGAGGCATCTTTCAGGAACACACGTTTCTGGGGTGCTAAAACTGTCCTCTATTTTGACCTGGGTGCCACACACGTGTGAAAATTCACCGAGATATTCACTAGGATGCGTGCATACTCTATGAATGTGTTTTATACCCCGATGGTTAAAAGTGAAAGAAGGAGGTAACACAAATCTGATGGTGTCATTTTTTCCCCACCAAAAACCCTCCTGTGACATCGCCTTGTCCTGCATGGGGCTCTGGTTCTCCCTATCTCGGCCCCAGGTGACCTGCCCTGCCGTCCCTGCTGCCCCCCTTCCCCCCGTCCTGCCAGGAACCCGTTCCACTCACCAGCTCTGGAGCACATGCACACTCCCCCGCCCGCTCACCCCTCCCTTTCTCTCACCTCACGCGGGGCTGTCTTCCCCCAGGTGCCCACGGCCCCCTGAAGTCGTCCTGTGTGTTTGTTCTCCCCTACTCCACCAGCGCAGGAAACCTGCCCATCACGCTCACCCTGGCCCTCCCGGGGCCCTGCCCCCCTTTGTCTGGGGGGACAATATCATTACAGTCGGACTCAGAGGGAAAGCAGGGGCTCAGTGGCAACCTTGGCCATGAGAATGGACCCGCAGAGCAGCAGCAGGAGCCACCAGGTGTTGGCTGTCTCCATGAGAGCTGAAATGCATCTCACTGGGAAGGTCCACCCCCCGGGAAGGCGGCACCTGGACCCTGCAGGATGCGGCGGGAGGACCAGGTGGGCCGAGGGCAGCTCTGGCGACGGCTTCCTGGAGGCCACCACAGTCATTCAGAAACCCAGGAACGTGGGCTTCTGAAGATCCTGAACTACAGACGCACAGGAGGAAGGGGATGGGGCCAGGGCAGCATGTTCAGCTTTTTCTCTCCACTGGCAAAGGGCAGAAGACACACTTTGCACCCGGGCCCTGCCCAGATGTGTATCCACCCGGAGTGCTCGGCTGAGTCCCCCACCCCGATGGGCGCACTATGATGAGCGGGTGGGGGAAGGGGTGAGACGCGCAGGCCTCTTCAGAGGGCAGGGGGCATGTCCAGGGCCTCTGTCACGGCCCACAGCTCACAGGGCAGCCAGTTTGGGGTCTCCGGCTGAGGCATCCAGATTCATTGGGTCCCAGAAATTTTGGGCCAGCGTTTCAGGTCTGTCTGAGTTTAGTTTCCTCTAAAAGCAGGTCTTTGCCGGATGCACATGGTTTATTAGGGTGCTGCTCCCAGGAAGTGTGATGAGGCAGTGGGGAAATCGAGGCAGGGAAGGGCAGAAAGGTGATACAGCAGTTGTCAGTGAGCTGGGCGGCCGTGGGCTCAGTCCCCCTGGGACCCTCTGAGGAACCGGGTAGAAGATGCCCCAGAGTAACCCCCTAGAGGATGGGGGCTGGGCCACGGGTCCGCTGACTCCTAGCCCCACTGGCTGACGGCGGCCCCATTCACACATGCACACGCGCTCCCTGGCTACACGGGCAGTCACCTGAGCATGCCCCCTGATGCCTGCGACCAAGAGGAAGAAGCAGACAGGTGGTCGGGGTGGTGCAGCCCACGGCCCAGAGCTGTGTGCGCCTGCAGGTCAGCTCAGACGGGCCCAGGGGTTGCAGGACGGGCCGGCAACAGAACTTGCAAGGGCCTCCCTGTGGTCACAGGCTCAGGGCAGCCACGTGGCACCTCAGCTTTGGACTCAGGAGGCTGCATGTCACCGGGACCACGGGCTGCTGGACAGAAGCAAGGTGCCCCCCCAACCACCGGCTGCCCCTGCCAGGCTTCCCCATCACTCACTCAAGGCTGAAGCAGAGGGCCCAGGCATGGGGGAGCCCGTCCTGAAGTGATAGTCTTCACGGACAGGTATTTGCTCACAACAGGCGGTGCCCGTTTAATCGGCTGTTCTCTCGTTTCATCCTCACAGGAACCCTAAGCAGCAAGTGCCGCCTGCTTCCCACTCTACGGATGACACAGCCGAGGCCCCGGGAGGGGCAGTGACTCGCCCAACGCCCCACAGCAGAGAGCGCCCACCAGGCCTGTCTGCGCTTGACGGTGCACCGTGAGCAGCTGCGGTGACAGCCGTCCTACTCCGGGGCCCCCTAACCCTGGAGAGGGGCCAGGTCTGGAGGCCCAAGCCTGCGCTTCGGAAATCTGAGTTCAATCGCACGAGCACCTCAGCTACCCAAGAGCCACACTCGCTGCCCCTGTGGGCACAGACAGATGAGGGCCTGCAGGGCGCTCATGCCAAGGTCAGACAGCCCCTCTGCCCTCCGGAACGCCAGCCCCTGCTTGGAAGGCAGGGAGGGAGGGCCCCAGGCAGTCGCTCTGACAGAGGGCGGTAGCCAGACCAAGCCGATGGACATGCCACCAGGCCGCGGGTCAGGACATCACTGTCATCTTGCCCTAGGACTTGCTGGGTGTGTGAGAAGCACATGAAGCTTGGCATGCACCCTACTCCTAGGCCTGAATTTGACTGAGACAGATGAAGGTCATGACCACGGTTCCCTTTTCTGCATCTTTGCCCCTGTAGGCTTCATTCTTGGGGAGCAGCAGGGTCTTAGGAAATACAATGCAAGGCAAATGTGAGGAGCTGACATCCCCACATGGGCCAGGAAAGTGGCACCGTGGTGGCTGGCTCCCATTAGCCCCTTGCACAGAGAGTGGGGTCGGTTGCTTTCCCAAATCAGCAGGGAAATGCTCGGTTACAGACTAAAGGTCAAGGCATAAATTGTGCTGACAAATGCGGAGGAAAGTCAGAAACCACACCACAGTCAACAGGCAGCCAGCCTTATCCGGGATCCCAGACAGCATCATCCTTAGAAGGAAGAACATGAGTGCAGGCTACCAGACTCTGTAGCTGACCCCCAGACGGCCTGGTCCGCTGAAGCTGGACGGACCAACAAAGGGGCGCATGCTGAGAGAGCTGCTCTGTCCAGCATGGGAGACTACCTGGGCTGGCCAGCTGGGACTCCGTGCAGGGGCTGGTGGATGGAGCAACCCCAGGGGAGCAGCCAGGAGGCCAGGATCTGGCTGGACCCCATCCTAAGCTATCCGAGTGATCGGGCCCAGTTTCTTTGCCTCTGAGTTCTCCATATGCATGAGGAACTAACTAAGGTGACACATCACTTGCAGGGCAGGGCTAGAGATTCTAGACAGCGACCCTTCTATGCCCAACAGGTGCCCACAGTCATCTTTTTCTGGCCAAAGTCACGGAAATCTCTGACGGTATTGTGCAAGGCATCTGGGAAGCATGGAGGCTGCTCTGGGTCTCTTGGTGGGAGTCCACCTCGGTGGCAGGGACCGGGGCTCAGGCCCTTTCCTGGCCTGGGACCTCGAGCTTACATGGACACACTTGGGTTCCTCAGGCACAAAAGGAAAGCACAGAGTGGACAATGAGTGACTGCAATGACCTGAGGTGTCCCACAGCAGGGCCTTGGGACACGCGCCCTCTGCCTAAAATTCAGAGCCCGCCCATGGCTGCCCTTCCTCGCTTCCTTGCTTCCACCTTGAATGCTACCTTCTCAGGGAAGCTGTCTCTGACCCTCCCTCCACACAGGGCTCCCCATTGTTCTCCCTCGGCAACCTGTTTATTTGTCACAGACCACACACGCAACCAAAGCTCTCAAGGGTGGAAATTTGTGTATGTTTTCTCACTACTATATAACTAGCTAGTGCCAATCACAGGATGGATGGATGGGTGGGTGGATGGGGGATGGATAGATGGAGGATGGAGAATGGAGGGATGGATGGAGAATGGAGGGATGGATGGATGAAAGATTACCATAAGGAGCAAATGGGAGAGCATGTATGAAAATGGCTTGGAAAACATTAAGTATTACATTAACATCACACATCGCTGCAAAATGCTAGCACCAGGCACTGTGACAGATGCTTTATAAGCATCATTATTGCTAATCACCCAACTCTGCCTTGCAGGTGCTATTATCCCATTGTACGGATGGATAAACAGAGGCTCTGCAAGGTTGGTTGAACTAAGATTACAGGGTTGTTAACTCCACCTTAAAGCATACACTCTTCCCACTACATCCCAAAGCACTCCTCACTAGTGAGTACTCCGTGTCCATGAAGGAGTGGTTCCAACACCCCACGGACACCAAAACCCACAGATGCTCAAGCGCCCTATAGAAGGTTCTCGTACAATGCATAACCAGCCTCTGCATCAGCAGACACCCAACTGCGGATCAAAAAATACTTTTGATTCCAGTTGGTGGAATCCAAGGATGTCGAATCAGGGATACAGAGGGCCAATCGCATATTCGTCTTTAAAAGTCCAAGTGTAAGTGGACTCACGCAGTCCAAACTCCAAGGGTCAGCTGTAGCATCTCGATAAGCAAGTACCGTCTTCCCTATTTCCCATGGTTCTTAAGCAAGCCCACTGAGGGAATAAATGTGAGAATACATTGGGGCAAACACATGAACTTGAACAAGAAGATGTTTAAGTATATCGTACTGTTGCTCCTGTTCCACATTTGTTGAAAGTGTATGGTGATGCCGAGATGATCCGCCGCGTTTTCCGTGGGTAACCCTCACACAGCCCTGACACCCTATGCCCGTTTCACAGAAATAGATGCCAGTTCGGAGAGAATAACCAATTGACAACCAGGGAACAACCAGCATGGTGACCAGTAGGATACATGTAGTTATAAAGAGAGACAAGGTTGGAGGGGAGGGGAGGAGGAGGAGGCAGGCTGGTGTTTGAGGGCAGCAGACCGATGAGCCAGCTTGAGCAGTCGGGCAGACAGCGAATTCCCCCTTCCTCCACCATTTAGTTCCATTCAGACCCTCAGCCGACTGAATGCCACCTCGGGGAGAGCCAGCCACCTGCTTTGCCCAGCCCGCTGGTCCAAGGCTAATGCTAATCTCCTCGGCAAACCTCCGCACAGACACACCCAGAAACCACGTGTAATCTGGGCACCTCGTGTCCCATCCAGCTGGTACAGAACATTTTCATCCGGGGGCTCTTCCCAGGAATCTAGAACATGGCGCTAGCAGTGGGGGGGCATGGCCAGGCCCACACCCCTCCCCACCCATTCCTAGAATGGCAAAATGTCACAACAGGAAGGACTCAGAGAGCTGTTCCAGGGTCACATGCTCAGGACTGGACAGGTAACCACTACAGGTGATGCAACCAGGTGTGCGCCTCCAGGAAATGCCTGGCCTGTGGACCCACCTGGGGAGCCAGTGCCCTGCCCACAACCTCTGCTCCTCATCGCCACCAATGCTGCACCAGGTGCCTGCAGAGCGTCTGGTGGGCCGGAGTCAGTCTCAGGCCCACCTAGTCAAAATCTCCATCGTCCTGACGGAAACCCTGATCGAGAGAGAGAGGCGGGGCCCACTCAGGGCCACATGGTGAGCAGTGGGCAGCCTCAGAAGAAGAACCCAGCTCGGCCCATACTCGGTCCACACTCAGTCCACTGTCTTCTGGATTCATTCATCTCATCAGCAAACTCACCATGAGCCAGGCAGGAATGAGACACAGGCTGTTTCCGAGAGCTCTGGACACAGCCAAGCTAGGAAGACCTCAAGGACTGGCAGGCAGACCCCATGACACAGGCAGAAAGACTGAGGCCCGCAGAGGGGAAGAAACTTGTCGGCCTCGATCAGAAAAACAGAGAGTGTCAGGCAGAACAAGGACTCGGGCTGCCACGAGGCTGTGTGCGTGGACTGGGGGGTTGGCGCTCGCTCCGGTCCAGCCTCCAGTGAGGATAGAGCCGGACTTGGCAGAGAGCAGGGGCTCCATGAATACACAGTTTGGGGGTGACCGTAGACTCAGAGATCCCGCTTTGGGGCTCTGTAGCCTGCCATCATTCACCCCTGGAAGGCTTCTGAGCGATCCACGTTTTTTTTCACAAATTTTCTGAGCATTTCCTTTGGGTGTCAAGTTCAACAGGCCCTCTTCAAATGCATCATGAGCACGGAATAAACAGAAAGCAGCTCAAGGTGAGTCATTCATTAATCAAAACCAAAACAGGCCCCGATCAAGCACACATCAGCAGAAACCATAAAACAGAAAACGGGGGGAAGCCTTGCCCAATCTTTTTATTTAATATTAACTATGTTATGTTTTTTCATCGGAGTTCTGAGAAAGCTGACTCTCCACCCCCCCGGTTTTGTATGAACTCCATCCAAAGTCAATTTTCCTTGAATGTGTGGGTGCCTGCCTCATGGGTGCCAAGGTGAGACGAGGGACTTTGGAGCCACAGTCACGCAGCACTGGACAGATGCCCAGCCGTCAGGACCACCTCCTTGGTGGCACAGAAGGTCCTTGTCCTTGGTCACATTCTCAGCGTTGCCTAATGTATACGGAGGGAACGCAGGTGACCAACGTAGGGACCCGTCCTCAGGAGGTGCCCACACACTGGGGCAAAACTAACAAGTCTCCAAGTGACCCTGCAAATAGCCACCTGTGGCCACCACGAGCCTAAGGCCCGTGGCGGGTGAATCCTTCATTTGGGGGATGAGAGAAGGGAGCGTGGACTTCATGCAGCTGCTGATGGCTCAGTTACAGCTACTTGTTGTCCCCTGTGCTCCTCACAATGGTCCTGTGGTGGAGACAGGCCACAGCATGCCATCCCACTTTACAAATGGGCAAACTGAGACCCAAGGTGCAAAGAGTGCCCAGTGCTGGGCTCTCTCCACTCCCCACACCGCCTGCAACACAGGGGGGCCTGTGGCTGAGCTTCGGTCCCTCCCAGGGTCGCCCATCTGTCCAAAGTGGGAAGCTTGTGGCCAGGCAAGTACCACCCTTCGCACTGGCTGCAAGGCCCAGCATCTTCCCCTCCCTGGGCAGCTGCGGCCCGCCAGCCCATGGCTCCATTCTCTGTCTCCAGTAGGAAATGGCTGAGCTCCGCCGTGCACCTTGATTGGAGCGGGCAGCTCCCCACGAAGGTGGCAGGGCCCCGACTGGCACGGGCATACCCCCATACAGTTTGTACAGCATGGGAGGACGGTGATCCCAGGGTGAAACTCAGGAGTTTGCCCTCCAAAATCCCAGAGTTGGAGAACAGTAAGGGGATGAGAATAGTGTCTGCTGGAGCAGGACAAGGCAGTGGGAGCTTCCAGGGTGAGTCAGGTTGGTGGCATGTCACTAGAGAGGTCAGCCTGGTGGGTGGGTGGGGGCGGGGAGAGGTGGGGCTGGAGAACTGACATGAACTTGGTGTGGACATCCTTTGGAAATCCCAGGATGTCAGAACCGGACAGGTCTGCTTGCCTCAGAGTTCCAAAGGTCAGCTGCCTAGGGGGGCTTCAGTAAACAATGAAGACAACTGGGTTCTATCCTCAAAGACTAGATCATCAAATTTGGGGTGCAGCCAGGGCAGCCATACTGAGGTTCAGTACCAGGCATGAGGCTGATGCAAAGCCTGCTGGGAAACCAGCATTTATGGACGGGCTCCTTCATTTGACAGAGGAGAAAACTGGGCCCAGACAGGACAAGGGCCTTGGCCAAGGTCCCACAGAGAGAAGCAGATCCTCCAATGACTACTGACAGTCCTCCCTCTCCGTCCTTTCCTTCCTTCCATCCACTCGTCCTTCCTTCCTCTCTCCCTCCTTTCTTCTCCTTTCTTCCCTCCATCATTCATGTATCCCTTCCACAAACACCACTGTGTGCCGCATCCCAATCCCTCCCCATTGGAGCAAACACTCCCGTGGAAAAGACCAGCAGCAATCAAATAAGCACACACATAAATGTCCAATTACAACCAGGATCAGGAGAAGCACATGAGGGGCTGTCGGGGGCGGTCAACGTGGCAGAGTATTCTCATTTGTTACGGGGGGTCTCCTCCCTTACCCCACCCGCTTCCTCACCTGTGCACAGGATGTTAGCAGGTTTCACAAACATAACAGTAGTTCACCAAATGCTGGGCTTATCCTGACTGTGATAGGCACTCAATAAATATTTGTAGAATTGAATTGTGGAATTGAATTATTCTACAAAAGTAAAGCAAGGATTAGCAAGAATCCCCAGCACCAAGGCAGAGTTCATTCAATTTTCCTGTTACTGCTGAGAAGTCGCAGGGTTTGCCAGATCTAAACAAAGACCCTTGGCCAGACTGCCTTCTATCAATCCCTGGAGTGTCAGAGCTGAGGGACTTGATGTCATCTGGCTCATACCTGCCCCCAACCTCACAGAATGGGAAACTGAGGCCCAGGGAGGGAAAAAATTATTCAAGGTCATGCACAGCACCCAGGCCTCCTAGGTCCCAGGACAATGGAATAGGTGCTAGATCAACAGGAAAAGGGACATGTCTTGGGAAAAGGGGCAGATGGCATGGGCTGTTATTCCGTGTGTGGAAAATCCCAAAGTTAGACGTATCCTCCATGTGTTGATTGATGCTCTGTTCTGGGCTGGTTCCCCATGTTCCCAGGATCATCTCTCCACAGGCCACAGTCAAGAGCAAATGTCTGCATATACTGGAGACACATTGATTATGTTCACTGTTTTCTGATAGAAGCTTCCAGATTTCCGTTTGGGGAACCATCCTCTCCCTCCCCACTCTCAGTCTATGAAGCTTAGGTAGGGTTGAATCTATCTGCTTCCAGGGAAGGTTGGCACATGGCTCGGGCTTGGCAGATCAACTTACTCCATCTCTCCGGCCACAGTGATTGGTTCCGGAAAGGACATGTGACTCAAGGTGCTCCAATCAGAGTCAGCCCCGGGACTGTGGCTGGAATGACCGAGAGAGCAGCACGGTCTGTCCACTGGTTCTGTTAAGCTGCTAAGATGTTATCCTGGAGCTTCTGGCTACCATCCTGCATTAAAGCTGGAGAGCATTCTGCTCGGGAATAAAGACAATGAGAGCAAAAGCCGGGGGCTGAGGACAAACTGGTCTTGAAGATATATACAGATATATTCGGACTCCTGAGGTTTCTCTGTACGGCTCAGTTCTGGGAAGGGATTCACTTCCTGTAACTGGTTAGCAGTGTGGCAGAGGCCGCCGCCAGAGATTTGTGGAGTTTTGCTAGGAAGCAATCGCTCACTCAGGGACTCCTTGTCCCAGTGTCCCTTACAAGTGCCACACGGCCGAGTTCTGGCTGATGAAACTTGGGCAGAAGGGAAGCACAGCACTGTCGCAGAAGCCCTCCATGCCATCTTTCTGTCCACTGGCCAAAGGTCAAAGCGCGCAGGACGACCTCGGGGGCCGTATATTAAACACGGCCCAGGCAGGGTCCCCAAACAACTCTATGGGGGGGGGCACTGCCTCCCCCACTGGCCTTTGGACTAAGGTGAATGACAAGTAACCTTCTATTGCATTCAGCCACCAAGTTCCTGGGCGTCTTTATAGCGAAAGCTATCCTTATCTTAATTCATCCACCCCGCGTCCCAATCAGGGTTCTTAGTCATCAACGAGAGAAATCAACTCCGAGCAACTTAAACTGAGAAGGAAGGTATTAAGAAGATGGTAAGCTGCTCACAGGTATTCCATGAAAGCAAGAGAACCAGGACCGGGAGCTGTGACACTCAGAACAAGGCCTAAGTTCAAGGCACAGAACTGATGCCAAGGGGACAGGGGACACCACCAGGTGCCAATATCTCACCTAGCCTGTTGGCATTCCTAAGGCTGGACCCTGATGCCACCATGGAACTGGGGATAGCTGTCACCCCAGCCATGATCTTTTTCCCAATGGATACTTAGAAGTGCCTGCTCCTCCATGTCTGATGGAAAATCTAGGGCAGCTATGTCTTACTGGCGGGGCCTAGGTCATGTGACCACACTCTAGCTGCAAGGGAGGCTGAGAAAGTGAATAGGTGGCATTTTCCCACAACTGTTGTGGAAGGGAGGTGGTTCTGCTTCAGAAGGCAAGAAATTCTCCCAGCGTGGGAAGGGAGTCCCAATACAGACAGCCGGGAGGGTTGATAAACAGAGGCTATGGCCAGCTTGAAGTGGGCGTCTGCCACTGTAGGCACCGCAGGACTGGGACCCCTCGTTTTCTGGCCCCTGTTTGGGCTCCACCAATGGGAGGCGCTGACAGATCTGCCCCCCAGAGTGGGCATGACCGACGGCTTCCTCCACCTCCCCTCCCCGCCCAGGTGACAGTTGACGGCAGGTGACCCTCTCCACAGAGCCCTCTGTCTCCAAGGTCCAGTCACGGCTCCCGTCCTGGGCCACTTAGGTCTAGAAGAGTTATGGCCACTGCTCGTCCTCGTGCCATGGGTGCTCCGTGCCAATGGGCGTCCCATACCCCACCCTTCCCTTGGTACAGCGTCCCGGTATCAAACTTTCCTCTCACTCCCAGCTTCAGGGGGCCATCTCTCTCCAGCCAGGACTCGACTGATACAAAGACACTTTGACTCCACTAAGAGGTCATTTGCTTCATGATTTCAAGAAGCAATAGCCTATTGAATTTTTTTAAGCCTCATCTGACAGTATGTTCACTGAACTGAGAGAGAGAGGAAGGAGAGAGGGAGAGAGAAAAACACGCGTTGGTTGCCTCTCAGATGCACCCTGACCGGGGCTCGAGCTTGCAACCTTTTGGTATATGTGGGATGATGCTCCGACCAGCTGAGCCACCCAACCAGGGCTGGCCTAGTGAACTTTGCATCAGCTTTTCTTTTCATTGTTTTCAGACAGTCGAACACACCCGCACCAGAAGGCTTTGTAGACACCCCCTGCCCAGGCATTTGGTAATCTTGTCACAGCACTCCTGTTACTTTTGGGCCCCGTCCAGTTGGCGCCAGATCTGTCATCGTGAAGAAAAGATCATAAACCAGGGGATGCCTACAAACGTCATGGAAACAGCTACTCCGGGGGCTCAAGACTAGTCCGAATGCCCGCTCCCTAAGGCACCGGAACGGCTGGCCCACGCTTGGATTTGGAAAGGGCTTTGTGATCAACCCGGGGTCTCAGATACCTGGACCCTGCACAGAAGAGGCCACCCAGCTTCCGCCCATTGACCGTCCACCTTCCTCTGACCCTCTTCCAACCCGGTTGCCAGTGACCCAGGCTGAGACAGGCCAGAAGCAGTCTCTGATCCCACCATGGTTCCCACCAACAGCTCAGCAGCTTGGGATCCTCTCTGTAAGAGTCCGCGTGGCCCGAGGACCCTAGACTGAGCCAGGTGGGTGGCGGAGGGCGCAGCCTGGGACTGCTCACCACCTCCCACAGGGAGAAACGGCTGTGAGCATGCTTCCTAGTCCACAAGCTCCCATCTGTCTGCCTATTTTTAGGACAACAAATATGCCTGGCCCCAGGCTTGCAGAGGGGTACGGCCAGAATCTCCTCCCCAGAAAAGGCTGTTCTCCTTCCTGCCACATCTGCACCTCTGTGCGCGTTTTCCCCTGCTAGTGGAGGAGGGGGGCCTGGACAGAGCCGCCGTGGCCAGCCCGGCTTCCAAGCGACCACTCACCTACTGGCCTTTCTCATCTGAGACACAGCCTGAGGGAAAAGGCCATTTGCTCCAGAACGAAGCCCGAACTTCCACCCGCACAGATATTTTCACTCCCCACGTATGTCAGCTAAGCGAGGAGGAGGGTTAGACCAAGACAGAAATAATCAGACAGAAAGAGCGAGCTTCGTTTTGACTAACGGATGTGCCCGGAGGTCCTGGTATTACTCACAGAGTGGCCACCCTAGCTCCGGGGGACAGTGGTAAGTGAACTGGGGAAGGGGCACCTGTCTCTAATTCACCCACTTCAGCAGGGCCTGGGCCACCTCCTGAGACGCCAGAGCAGAAAGGCTGTTAAACATACAGTGGTGGGCTACGTCCCCCTTCTTCATTCTTTGAGGGGACGGGACTCACCCCTGAGGGCACCGGTGCTACCTGGGTTCTTTGACGTGATCCTCTCCTTCACCACGCACCCCTGCAAGAGCAGCTAGGGCACCGGGAAGGCCTCAGAACACCACTCCATAAATTCTCTTTTCATTGGAGGCCTAGCAGATAATAATTTAAAGAACCAGTCACCGCTTGCAATTAAGCACAGGGAAAATAGATCAGGCCCATAATTTATGTCTGGGCAAGGTTAGGCTGGATTTGTAATTAATGTTTGCTCCCTTTAATGAAATACTCCAAAGGTCTGCACTTCTGTCATTCATGAAGGTAATTTTTCAATTGATTAGTAAAATAATACTTGAAAAGTAAATGCACCTGCTTCTTCCCCCGAAATGTCTCCGTCAGCCGGACACTGGTTGAGATGCTAAAAAAATACCAGTCCAACCCAGCGGAGACCCGGGCCCGCACCATCAGCATGCAGAGTGTCCGAGAAGGAGGCAGGCCAGGAAAGTAATTAGAGCAGCCGTGGTAACGGGAATCCCTGGGTGGCCTGGCTGCTGAGCATCTGAGACCGCCCCGCTCCGGCCTGCTCTGCAGGGGTCAGGTGGGATGTGAGGGAGGGGCCTGGAGACCCCAGCATTCTGGTTCTGACAGCTCAGGGCCATGTGGGATGCAGGACACAGGGGTCCGTGGGAAGCCACCCCAGCCAGCGGTGACATGGTCTGGCCAGGGTACCTGGCAGAGGTCTGGGCACTGACTCCATGCTGTTCCCAAATATTGTCATTGGCCCAGGACAATCGGCTCCTGCAAACGGCTACTTAAAATGGGAACCAACGTTTCTTAGTACTTCTTGGGCAAAAGGGTTGATGGAGGGGCGGGGCTTATCTTGAAAACTGAAACCGAAAGTTTTGAAAGTGACTTTGTTTCTTGTCCTACGAAATGAAATAGAGGCAATAAATGTACTATATAGTGTTAACTCTTAGAATAAAGAAAGAATCGAGTATTGATTTGGGGGTTCATTTTTAGTTAAAATTGTTTAATAGCCTGACATAACATCCTTCCCTCACGATAGATTTTCATAGCAGCCCAGGAGTAAAGAGGGCGATTTGGGGCGAAACTGTGAGAAGGCAGCGTCCATTTCCCGAAGTCTGTTCTTTATCGTTGATGCTTAAAGGATGTGGCTATTAATTATCGAACATCGAATATCGGAGCGCTTGGCCCACACCTGCCTGGGACTGCTGCATTCTTCCAGCGGTTCCCAATTGCCGGTGGCGTGGGGACGAAGGCCGGCCCTTCTCTGCTACCACTTCCGCAGACTGTGGGGCACCTTTTGTCTCCAGGAGGAGTAGCTATGTCTGCTTGAGACCAAGGAGCATTTGAATGTTGAATGTTTGCTACGAGGAATGGCAGCGTCACTAGTATGGCAGAAGGGGGCTGTTCCGGGGCCACTAATGTTCCAAGTGGTCTGATCGCCACGGAGGACCTCCTGGTGTTCCAGCCACGCCTCCCACGGACCTGTTTCCTGAGTTTCCTGGACTGAGTGGCTAGGACGAAACACGGTAAGCCAGCATGTCACTGAGGACCTATCTCTGTGGCTGATCTAAGCAGAAGTGTCGCTACCTGGGGGAGCCCTGCCAGCTCCCCAGAGAGGCAAAAGTGTGAAAACCAAAGAGAGGCCAACAGGGCAAGCATGCTGCAAGAAAAATGCGAGACGGGATTTTTGTTCTCTGCCCTGGTCACCTTGCTGACTTTGATGTCACTTGTCTGCTGCCTGGGACCCTCTCTTACTCAGTGCTGCCCCAGATGGGGCACCTAGCCACGTAGCTATTTGAATTTCAATGTAAATGCATTAGAAGTAAACATAATTTCAATTTCATTTCCTCTGCCACACTAGTCCCACGTCAAGTGCTCAGAAGCCAGTGGTGGCGAGTGGCTGCTGTGTGGGATGGCCACCTGTCGGAGATCGCGTCCATCCACAGGCAGCACGGATCTAACCCACACCCCAGTGCCCGAGTCTCCCTGTTCTGCCACGCAGTGGGCCGTGGCAGGCGGCCGAGCTGCCAGGGCACAGTGACCCGGGCCGGGCCCCCCCTCGGCTCTGGCGGGCCTCTCGCCTCCTTTCACGGGAGAGACTAATCTGTACTCGCAGCTCCCTTTCTTCTGACGAACAATGAGGCGCAGCCCTGGGAAATGGCTGGATCACTTTCCTCCGCGCCTCCTTTACGACGCCCTTAATAGGTGGAAATGCTTGATTATTTCAAATGAATATAATTACAAAATCCTCTACTTAGAGTAATGTTCCTCCTTCGTGGGGCAGACATCGCCTTTCTCTGGTTTTCTCCTCTTTGAGAAGCACTTTGCTGCTTTGAAAAGTGAAATGCAATGGTTCCGGCAGGTCGGCCCCTCCTTCCATCCGAGACACAGAGCAACTCTGAAGGGCACCGTGGCCCAGGTCACCGTCGCCAGGCTCCTCCTCTGGGACGCTGTGATGCTACCAGAAGTCACGTATTTGGAAGATGGCCCACTGGCCCCATGGCTTCCTAAAGCATCCTCAGCCTCCTTCAACCTCACACTTGCAGTCTGCCCCTCCCCATCTGCACAAGGACAAGCCAGGCCTCTGTCTCTGCTACCTTCCCTTGGCATTCCCTCTCCCTCCTCGGCACCTCCCACTGCAGGGCCACCCTGGTATCCGCCACTAGGGCTCCCACCCCGAAGCCACGCCCCCCATGGACTTGCAATCGCCTCCATCACGCTGTTAGGGAGACAGCACAGGCTGAGCAATCCAAACTCTCCTGCTTGCTAGCTCTGTGGTCTCTGGCAACTAATTGCGTTCTCTGAGCCTTCCCTTGTCCACTTCTAAAAAGGAGTTACTAACCAGTTAAGTTTGGCGAAGCCTCCTTGTTCACAAAATGTGGCTCCACCCCCTGGTCCCGAGTGATTGGTCCAGAAGTGGGCACATGACTCCTCCCCCAGGAGCATTTGCACTTGGAACAGGAGCGCCTCTTGCAGCTGTGAGATGTCTCGGGGGTCTGCAGCCGGGCTTCCCCAGGTGGGGGAAGCTGGCAGGAAACCACGAGCAAGAAGGAAGTGGGAACACACAGCAAAGCCATCGGCGCATGGGAGCGAGGGCCGTTAGTTTTGCGCGGTGCCCAGCAGGCTCTAGGCGCCCATCAGGTGCGCGTTGCTTTGTTGGAATCATGAGAGACAGAGAGTGTGACCTCCTGGTCTGTCCTGAGGCCCAGACCTGTTTCTGTCCATCCGCGTACCTGCCTGTCCAGGCTCAGCCCCTCCAGGCTTATGCTGGTTTGACTTCAGTCTCTGCCACTTGCAACCCAGGAGAGCTAATGAATTACCATGTATTGTTCCACTCATTCATTCATTCACTCACTCACTCGGCTCATAATCATTGAACCTGGTGAAACTGAACTTGAGACAACTGAAACAGACATTGAAAACTGTGTTTACAACTGTGTTGCTCTTGGTATAAGGACACGGAGGTAACGAATCAGATGCTGTCCCTGCCCTCAAAAGGGGAAGAGGCCGATAGGAAACAACTAAACAAGGACAAACCCCCCAACAAACAGGAATTCCTGCTGGAGTGTGTGGAGGGAGTGCCCAGGGGCCGGAGCAGGCCTCACTGAGGATGGGGCATTTGAACCAAGATCTGAAATTTGAGAAGAAGGAAGGGGGTGGAGGCCAGTGGGCAGGTCACAGGTCACAGGGCATAGGTCACAGGCCTCCCAAGCCTCGAAGACCAGACCCAGGGGCTGTGGATTTTCTCCTATGCCTCTGCCCTACAGTGAAACAAGCTGTTAAAAGTTCCTGCACCCACTAGTAAGGGGATCAGCAGACAAATGGCTCATCACCTGCTTTTATACAGCCCACCAGCTCCACCAGCTGAGAAGGACTTAAACCATTTTTTAATGGTCCTTATATAAGTGCCTACATAACATCCTTGATTTTGCCTCTTGACCTGCAAAGCCCAAAGCATGTACTAGCTGGCTCTTTACAGAACACTTTTCCTGGCCCCCGGACTAGAAGAACACCAAATAAGCAATTCCTCTCCAGGAACAGGCAAATGTATTTATTATCACCAAGGGAAAATGTTGTTCTCTTTCAGAAGGAAAACAATCCCATAACTAAACCGTATTTGGTTTAAAAAAAAAAAAAAAAAAGACACTTTCTTATGGACACAGAGAAGACTGGGGCCCCTTCCCACCGCTTCCTGTGTCTCCCCATAACTTGTCCCCACCTCATCTCCCAGCCCCCGGAAACCCAATTTCCCCGTTACGGCCTTGCTTATGAAAAGCGTGACTGCTGGCTCTTTACTCCAAGATCTATTTTTGTCATAACTGTTTGTAATGCTTAACCCGCAACAACTTAAACACGCCATACAAAATAATGTGTCTTCAATAAACTGAAATATTAACCAATCATATGTAATGGTTCATTTCTAACAAATGCCCGGCTCGGGGTCCTCCGGGCATCGTAGAAATTGAACACCGTATTGATGGACTGGCCAGCCTGCAAATTGCGCGGTGTGGGGATGAAAAGGCATAGGAAAATTCTCATTATGGTTCCCTCACATTAATTTGAGCATTTTTATCTGGGTGTCCTATTAAGCACTTTAAGTGCTTTTTGATAATTGTGCTTTGTAGTTTTTACAGCACTTCAGCCTATTCCCAGTTCAATTTCCTCTTTTATCCGATGTTTGAAATATTGATTTCTGACAGATAAAAGCAAACCTTATAATCTCGGCAGCGAGTAATAAGTGAGTGGCACGAGGCCTCAGAATGCATCGGGGGAATGGTCATATTTGAAACAGTCTTTGTTTTATTACATTTCGTCAACAGAATTTACTTACTGCTTGCTGATATTTATGTAAAAAGCCCCGCTGCCAAGAGGGCCGCGATATTGCCAATTTCAGCTCTCCTTTCCGCATTTAGTAAGATAAAAGAGCCCTCTCCCCGGGAGCCCGATGATGCAGAGGCTTAAACTGCTGTCAGCTGGCTGCAAGTAACTGTGATTTATCTTCTTCAGATCGCACCGTGGCGTGGCTGCAAACTTTCCCGTCAGTTTTGCATTAAAAACTGACAGCCCATCAGGGTGCTTAGAGTCTCCCCTCGCGGGTGCGCCGGACCCAACGGGGACTCTCGCTCCGGGAGATGCGTGAGCTCCTCCTTGAGCTGGAGGGGACCCGAGAGATCACAGGGTCTGCTTCCCCCGCAACACAGCCGGTGGACCTCTGAGGGCTCAGACTGAGTCCCTCGTTTACTGACTCTCACGATTCACTCAGGGAGCCGTGCTCTGGGCCCTAGGGGTACAGGCCGCGGCAGAAAGGTGACTGCCCTGCTCCATGAGACTCGCATTCCAGAGTGAGGGCTCTCCAACACCAGGGGTGGTTGTGGTCCCACCCCGGTCAGGGACACTCTGGCTGCAGTGCCTAAGGCAGTCCCCATGACAGAGAAGAACTCTGCAGAAAATATCAACAAAGGTGATGTTAAGAAACACCGTTTTAGTGGAAAAGACAATTAACCTATACGCAAACAGGAGGATGAGACAGAGACCGGGCTGCTCTGAAACTGAGGCCGAAATCCCGACAAGCACCCAACCATGCGAGGATCTGGGGAACGGTGTCACAGGCTGGGGGAACAGCTTGTGCCCAGGCCGCTTGGCAGGGGACAGCTTGGCGAGCTCAAGTTGCAGAAGAAAGGCCACTGAGGCTGGAGCTGGGGACCTGGGTGGGCACAGTAGCAGGACAAAGAGCAGCAGCAGGCAGGGCAGGGATGGTGACCCGACTTTGAGATCAAATGTGGTGTAGGACAGAGACAGCGGCTTTAAGAAGGAGGCTGAAGTTCTGTCCAGCTGTAGATGCCCTTGGACGTGGCTTAGAAATATTGCTTAGGATGGGCTGAGGTACGGAAGGGAGGCATGGAGCACTGAAGGAAACCATCCTTATGGCGACACGCACATGTAGCGACATGGTGAAGACAGTCTCAGCACAAGGGTGGGCTGAGGAAGCAGAGACGGGACAGTGCTGCCCCAGGCCTCGCAGCACGCCAAGAACGGGGCCTCGGGCAGGACCAGAGTCACTTTCAGGACCTTTCTGGGTTTTCCCAGAGCCTGGAGGTGAAGAGTATGGAATCTAGAGTCAGAACCTGTTTTCCCCTAGAACTTTCGGAGGCATTTGTAACCCAGCAAAGGCTGTTAGGGGACCAGCCAAGCGCCATGGGACACTACAGTTCATCATAGCCTCCCTTGCACTTCACGGTCTGGTGCCCGAAACCCTCCTGGGTGCCAATATATTCACTCACGGAGCAAACACTTGTTGAGTGCTTACTGTGTGTCAGGCCTGGGCTGTGCACTGAAGGCACAGCGGAGAACAAAACGAACCCAATAAAGGGCTGCCCTCACCACCTGTGCCCACTGCTTGGCGGTGTCTCCGGGCTCTGGAGGGCTGGCGGTAAACCCATTCTCTGTGGGTGTGAGGGTAGCAGTGGGAATCAGCTGAGCCGAGCCGCAGTGACAAACGCACCGGAACTCGCGCTCACTCAGCATCTCCACCGCCGGCCAGCAGGGGGCTCTGCTCTGCACTGGCATCCTCAGAGCCGGTGAATGGATCGGCTGGCACCTGCAACAGTAACAGTCACTGCAAAGGAAATAGCGCCTGGGGAAGCCGGTGCCGGTTCTCCATGCTTCTGCCCATATGGTACGCCTGCTCCTATGTCATTGGTCAAAGTATGTCCCATGACCACACCTGAGTTCGAGAGGATGGGCAGGAGAAACCAAATATCAGACCATCCTAATGACCAGCACAGCACCCCAGGACAGGAAGAACAGAGCTGGGGGGGGGACCCTGGGGCAGCGAGCAAGGTGAAGACGCTGGCCCCCAAAATGACTCCAGAGATCTCTAAGGAACAGGGCTACGGGCCAGGGTCTCAAACTAGAGGCCCGTGGGCAGTGTTCCACCCACAGCCTTGCAAGGCGTATGTTTTTAAAATCCAGTTGTCACTATTTTAAATGGGGAGATTTTCCATACAAGTCACATTAAACTCAGGAGAACTAGCCACAGTGGGGTCGCACTCCCACGTGCTGTCGCTGACAGCAGCCGCCCTGCAGACAGCCTCTGTGCCTCTTCAAGCTGCCCCCGCCCCGCCTGTCTCCTCACTTTATGTCCCCTGCAACGCCTGGTGGGCCTCATGGTACGGGTCGGGAAACCGAGGCTTGGAGAGAGAAAGTAACCTGCTCAAATGAACATGAATGGCAGACTCAAAACCAAAGCAACCCAATCTCTGGCTTCCCTGCCTTTTGGGGAAGGAAAGGGTTCTGATCAAGTTCGGGAAGGAAGAGGCATGGTGGGGGAGAGGAGGAGAGGGAAGAGGCAGGCTGGGCTGGGGCACACAGACAGTTCCAACACCTCCCCCGGCCAGGCAGGGCAGAACAAGGCGCGCCCCTCCGAAGACAGCAGCAGCCCCACCCCTCACCTCTTCAGAGAATTGCCTGTAAACTGGAACCAGACATGCTCAGAATTTCAAAGGGGATCGTTAGCATTTTCCATACTGGTCTGGTTATTTACAACTCATTAAGAGTATTAACTCTGAGACTGGGTGCCTCTGATAATCCAGCAAAAATGGAACCGCAGGCAAGGGGACAGAGAGCAGGGAGGGGACGGAGGCCCCGGTGGCCCGGCTCCCGTGGAAGTCAGAGAGTCCTGCAGCGTCACACCTGCCTGTGAGGGGGCTTCCCGCCTTCCCTGTGACAGAGAGGGAACACGCTGAGGATAGGGGGCAGGGAGTCCTCCAAGCGCATTCGGTGAAGTCCCACAGTCCTTCCTGGGGTCTCTACCACCTTGGGGCCAGGCCCCCTTTTGGTGAAGGATTCCTTTTTCCTTTAAAAATCCCGCCCCCCTGTTCTCAGTGCCATGTACTGGGGCTAAGCCACTTCCTACCCCAGGGGTGGGCACCTGCCCCAAGCATTCCATGCTGGCTCCTGGGATTGGCTTCAGGGTGAATTCTCTTCTGGGACTTTCTGGTTGTGAGGATACCTGTCCAGGGCTACCAGAGGACATATTTTCACCCCGAGGAGAACCTGCCTAAAACTTAAGCTGGAAAAGAGGAACATAGAACAGAGAGATGGAGGGATGGAGGGAGAGAAAGCACTGACACCCCTGGGCCTCTGTGCCCGGCCGTGCCCAAAGTCCCTGTCCCCCTGTAGCTGCACAGACCCATGGGCTCCTTGTACTGCCCATGTGCACTTGAGTGGCGAAGCTGTCACTTGCAGCTCTGGGAGTCCCGACTAGATCACGGGAAATAAACCTGGAAACAAAGTGGCAAGCCCAGTACCCTCCCTTCCACTCTTGTTAGTCTTCGTTTTGAGTTCTGGGAAGGAAGGTACTCTCCTTTTAGACACGTGAAGGTAACTCAGCTGTCGGCCTGCTTTCCCCTGCCACACACACACACACACACATGCTCACACACATGCACACCCACTCACACATACACACATGCACGTGCACACAGGTACCTGCAAGTGCACACACGAGCACATGCATGCACACAGGCACACATACACACATAGATTCTTTTCTGTGGGCCCCGCCCCTCCTCCATTCCCTCCCCGCTCAGTGTCATGGTTGTTGAAAGTCTCTGCTCAGGCCTCCCGGGTGCAGCGGGTCCCTGCCGCAGCCAGGGCGCGGACGGGTCACGGAGGCAAAGCAGACGCCTGCCCTCCGCAGTCAACGAGGCCACATGGAAAGAGTGCAGGGAACCACATGAAGGGCCCCATAGGAAGCAGCCCGGTGGCAGGAGGAAGCAAAGTCAAGGTCAGCAATACCACCCAATTGGAGTGCCAGCCAGTCAGAGGCCGCGTTGAATTAAAACCCACTCCAGGGCACAGGGGTCTCCAACGGGCAGCCTGCTCACAGGACGCAGCCCAGCCGCGCATGTCCTCCGCCCACAGTGGTTTCAAACTGTCTGAACTAGAGCCCCTCACACGAGAATCCACATTTACTGAGTCTCTTGACAAAGAGCCAGCACCACTGGGGCCACATCCCACAAGGGGACGGTTGGAGAAAGATGTGGCTGCCCCTGTAAGCAGGGCGCCACACACCTGTCCCCACCCCCTCCCCCTTCCTAGCTCCCCAGCGCCCCACCATCCCTGCCATTCATCCTCATGCTAGCCCTGTGGTGTTCTTTACAGAGGAGAAAGATTCCTCCGGACCCCCTTATCAAAGGGAAAACAGCAATCCGTGTGGCTGCATGATTTCTCTGCACTTGGCCATCCCCCCGGTCCCTGCAGCTACTGGGATAAAGTTCTAATATTTCCAGAGTTGATACACAGTTCGTAGCCATGGATGTAGCTTAATCAGATACAATATTAAAATAGTTCTAAACTGTTAGTTCATGACCACTGCCCTGGGCCCCTGAGTGCCTACCCCTGACGCCAACCATTGCATCTGGCACTTCCTGGCCCCCGCAGTGACGCAAGTCAGGGGACACACACACACACACACACATGTGTGCAGCAAGCCAGAGTAACACTTGGCGCTGCTGCTGGCCTCAGTCCTGCCTGGGCAGGGTCCCAGCGAGATTGCCTGTCAATACTTGGCATCTCGCCCCTGACCACACACTTCTCCTGCTTTGGGGGCCCCTGAGGCAGACCGTGAGACAAAAGATTTGGGAACACGTTCTCGGATATGAATCTTCGGGAGCAACCACAAGAAAGTGAGGAAGGCAATCCACGGAATGTCAACAAGCAGGTGACGTGTGCTCCTGGCTCCGGGCGACTTCCCAGGCTGGGCACGGAGCACACTCGGAGTGTTCCGTCTGGGGAAGGCGGGCTGAGAATGGACCTGTGACTCCAAAGTGTTGGTGGCACAGGGCTGCTTCCAGGGTGGCAGCCCTGGCCCTCGCGCTCAGCTGAGAAAGGTTGCCAGGCAGGCAGAGAGGCGCAGCAGCCGGAAGCTGGTGGCATGCACGGAACAATGCCCTTGGGGGGTGGTCAGGCACCTGCAGAGGCTGCTTCAGCGGCAAAAGTCAGTGTATGGCAAAAATGCTTTACCAGGGGCTGGGGATCCCCAAGCAGTGGTTTCCCAAGAGGAGACGGACTATGTTTTCTCTGGATGGTGTGTTTGGATGAGATTCTATGACTCTCTGGCTTCTGGAGAGTGATTTCTGCATTTTCCTGGCCAACAAAACAAAGAATGTGGAGAAACTTCAACTGCATTCTAAGAAAACTTGGCTCCACGAAAGATACCATCGACTCATTGCCTGCCTCCTGCTAATCTAACCATTTTCAAATTCCCCTTCGCAATTACGGCAATCAAATTATTATCAATCATGCTATCAATTGCTTGCCCCGCTGTAGGATGTAGGTTAAATATTCCCGTGTTGGTGGGATGCTGCATCCTAGATTTTCATTGAAATCTAATGACTTTCATCTTCAAAGGAGCCGTTTGCAGCGAGGCTGCGTCCCCACCCCTGCTGGTTTAATTACAGCGCTTCGCACACTCTGCGTTCTGAAAATAAACACCCCGTCAGTGTTTATCCCAGTGAGATGCTTCTCGAGGGGCAATGCTACTGAAGCGCCCACTGCAGCAGGATGGCGCTCCTCCCCCGCCCCACCCTGGCCACTTGTGTCTGGCGGCTGGTGGGATGCAACCGGGATGCTTCCGTGTCTCCCTGGGCTGACGGGGGCCACGTGCACCAAACAGCTACAGAGAGAGACCCCCGTGACAGCAGCGGAAATAGCACCAGGTCATGAGTGGGCGCACGGGGCAAGGGGAACACTGGCCTGTCCCCAAGCATTTTTGAATGTCTGGTGCTCCCCCGATTTCTCCGTCACTTACAGAACATTCATTTAACACCTACAGAGTCTCTGTCATGGGCCAGGCACTGGGGACGCAAGGGTCAACTCGGCAGGAATCCTTCCCAGCACCCTATGGGCGTGCATTTCCCAGTCCTGGGGGAGAGGCAGACCACGAACAAGCAAATCCCAATATCGAACATTCACAAATGCAGAGCCCAGGGCGGAAAACTACGGAAGGGACCTGTCTGAGGCAGGAGGGGCGGAGGAGGCAGGCCAGGTTTGGTCTCCCGGGAAGCAGGGCCCAGGCGGGACCTGTGAGAGATCTACCAGGCAAATGTCAGGGAAGCCGATAAAGGAAAAGAGCAGGAGGTGGGGGGCAGGGGTACCATCAGCCTGTGATGCGGGTCTGACACCTGCGGAAGGAAAGTGGAAGGGAGTTCGCCAAGAAGAGTGGCAGCCGGAGGGGCCTTTCTGAGACAGTCTGCCTGGTTAGTGGGCGGGGCCTGAACAAAGCAGCCTGCAGCAGCTAGAGGGTCCCCTGAGGAGACAGCTGAACGAGGCACTCTGTGGCCACCAGAGTTCATCCATTGGTCCCACTGTTCCATTTCTCCAGGCGCGTTGTGAGCGGTCAGCGGCTCCGTGGCCCCATCAGGGGACCCAGGAAGAGGGGTGGAGTGAATGAGGTCCTCATCGCCGCAGCTGGTTGCAGGACCACAGAGGGACCGTCCTCTCCTGCCTCCGCTCTCCTTTCAAATCCCCTCCACCCTCACAGGCCTTAAAGACCTACCCACGGGCGTGACCCTGGCTGTCACTGCCGAGGAGCCTGGACTCCTGGGGATCGCACACTCCTCACACTGGGGGTACTGCCCCGTGTCAAGGGAGTCCTGAGAGGCCCTTACGTGGGTTCCCTGGGTCCACACACATCCCTCTCGTCCCCATTGTGTGACTGCGGCCCAGTAGCTGAGGGCCAGTTACCACTGCTGGTCCCTGGACACGAGGTTCCAATGCACCTGGTGGCAGCTGTCACTGCCTTTCCTCTTGCATTGTTTCCAATAAGATAAAATCTTTTCTCATCATTTTCCCGTGCATTTTTCTTCTCTGGCTCCCTTTGCAATTTTCTCTTTTACCTGGCTTTCAGCAGTTTGATTCTGATGTGCCTCGGTGTGGTTTTCTTCCAGTTTCTTGTGCTTTTCTCTTGTTGAGTTTCTTGGATCTGTGGATTTGTGGCTTTTAACCATAATTTGGGAAATCTGAAAAATAGGTTAGCCATTATATTTCTTTAAAATTGTTTTCTTCCTCCTCTCTCTTCTCTCCTTCAAGGATTCTACATCGATGAGGCCACGTAAGTTGTCCCAGAGCTCACTCACGCTCTCCTGGTTTTGCTGTTGTCTTTTCTCTGCGTGTTTCAGGTCGAATCGTGTCTATCACTGCGTCTCCAAGTTCACTAGCACGTTCTTCTGTGCTATCTGCGCTGCTATTAACCCTTTTCAATGTGCCTTTCATTGCATGTACGGTAGTGTGAACTCTAGAAGTTTAACTTGGGTCTTTTTAAATAGCTCTCATATCACAACTTACCACATTAAGTATAAGGACTAGAGTTGCAATAACTAGGTTAATGTCTGCCCGCTAACTTCAACATCCAGGTCGGTTCTAGTCGATTTTGTTTGAATGGTTTATCTCCCCAGGGCGATGGTTACTTTTATGTGTTTCTTCCACACCTGAACATTTTTGACGGGGTATCAAACACTGTGAACTTTACTCTGCTGTGCGCAGGATGTTTTCGTATTCCTGAAACTGTTTTTGAGATAAGTAACTTGGAAACAGGGCGATTCTTTTGAGACTTGCTTTGTGACTTGTTGTCAGGCAAGACCAGAGCAAGCTGAGTTAAGACGACTCCGTGTGTTCGATCCAGTTCCCTGTGAATACTGGTTTTCCTATATGGCTCCCAGGAGGAAGCACTGTGCTCAGCCCTGGACAACTGTAAAGTACTGTTCCCTGCAGTCCTTTCAGAAGGTCCTATCTCCAGCCGTGGCCAGCTTTGTCACACACGTGTGCTAACCAGCTCTTCACCGAACACTTGAAGGGCCCCTTTCTACAGACTTTGGAAGTTTTCCTTCTAGCTCGCTCTCTCTCCAGGGCTCTGTCCTGAAAACTCCTGCTGTCTCTGTCTTCCCAGATGCTCCACTCTGTCTTCTCAAGTCAGGGGTCCTCTCCCTTCCTGTGCCATGGCCTGGAAACTCTCTCCACGTGGTAAGCCGGGACAATCCTAGGACTCACCTCGCCTGATCCCCATTTCTCAGGGGTGACTCTTCCTTATTGCCTGCAGTGCAATGTCTGACCCGTCGTCTTTTCACATACATTGTTCCTTTTCGGTAGTTCCCTGCACAAAAGCAAATCCAAAACCTGCTACTCGATCTTGGCTGGAAGCAGAAGTTTCCTAGACCTGTTCCTCTATAGTTGCTTCTTCTGTTCTTGGCTGCCTGACTATTTCACCTCCAAGGACACCGGTGTTCCCTTATTCATCTTCTCAATTCCCGGCAGGTCAAGCCACCGCGGCTGCCCTTCTGACCTCTCGAGTCATTATGATAATGGCAGCCCCCTGGCTTCTGATGCGTGAGGAAGCCCCATCCCCGTGGCTATTAACAAGCCCAGTTCTTCAGCCCCGTCTCCTACCAGCATCCTCGGTCTGCGAGGGAGCGCCTCCACCAGGTTTCGTCGTGGTGCTGCTGTCCCTGTCTCACCGGTGTGTTGTCCCCGATGTCACTGACGAATGCTGTACCCTCCGGAACCCCCCATGGAACAGAATGTGCTAGTGGGTCTTCCGGTCTCATGGAATAGTGCACGTGCGTTTCCTCAGCCTTCTCCTGCCTCCACCATCTCCCACGGCCACGTGGGTGTCTCCAGCTCCTAAAGGCCTCCCTCGCAGTGAGTTCGCCTCGTCGCCTGGGGCATTTGCCTGGGTATTAAATCCTGCGTCCCAGTTCCATGGATTCTTGATTATTCAGTCTTATGGACTGGCTCCCTTGATGAAACACCCCCAGAAATCCTATCCCGGGGGTGCTCTTCCGACTCCTGCCCATAAGTGCTGGCCCATTCATGCAGCTCCATCGGGATGTAACCTCTCGCCCTCCGTAGCAGGCCCAGCAAGTCCCCAGCAGGTGTATCCTAGGGTGGCGTTCTTATACTTATACAGAAATGGAGCCGTATCAGACATAATAGAGGTACACAGACCCCGAGAGCACAGATGGCTCCGTTTTCACGAGTGAACTCACCCAGCCATCCAGCACCCTGGTCAAGAAATACAGCGTGACCAGCCCTCCAGAAGCCCCTCCTTCTGGTCCTTTCCAGTCGCTGGCACCCTTCCCAGAGGCGAGCACGCGCCCGACTCTGCACCGTGGGTTACGTTCGTCTGCACGTGGACTTTGTGAACTGGAATCATACAGTGGCTCTTCCATGTGCCTGCTCCTTCGGCCCAGCACGGCGAGTCCCCTCCACATTGCCAAGAGGGGCGTGTTTGCCGGCCGTCATCACTGTGCAGTTTCCCGCTGTCACAATGGACCGCGTCACCACGTAAGTGTCTCTTTTACTGTTAATGGACATCGGTGGCTTGCCAGTTTTTTGCACCATTACGAACAGTGCCCTGCACACCTTCTTGGGCGTGTCTGTTGGTGAGCACGTGAGCACGTTTCTGACGGGCACGCACCCAGGAGGGGTTGCCAGGGCCCAGGGAAGGTGTGTGACCGTCCATCATACTTTTTTTTTTCTTTTTTTCCTTTTTTTTCCCCACCATCCTTCTGAAACCAGCCAGTGAATGGGACTTTCCTCCCAGACTGAAGGGCCAGGCCTGGGTATCACACAATTGGGGCTCAGCACCCCATATTCTGCAGAAGAGCAGCAGACCA